>PVJI01023539.1:0-23411 GCA_004026765.1 Micronycteris hirsuta
TATTAAGGACACAATTTTTGCTTATGTGATGGCTAAAACCATAGCTTGTTCTTGCTCTGCACTTTGGAAAATACTGCTTTGGGGCCTAATCTATTCATTTTTAGTTGATTAAAATAGACACAGTTCTAGTAAATTTACCTATTTGGTTTTACCAGATGAAAATAGATTACAATAGCAAAAGGAGAAAAGGATATTTACTCTGAGATTTTTGTGAAATCAGCTGCCTTTTGTTTTTCTTTGTTCTTTTCTTTTGATTAAGGCACTTTCTTTTCCTACTGTGGTTCCTATATCTTAAACATCCTGGAAACCAATTTTTTAGCTGTGTTTGTACTCTGCATTATGTATTTGTATAAATTAGTGTTTATAATATATGATGTTGCTTGACTCCAGGGGTGCTGAACTTTTTCCTCCAGTGCGATAATTTTGTTTCCAGGTCTGTAGATTGACAGAAGAGGAGATGACAAGGACTGGTATTTTCTTTGTTGTGGTGGGTAGTGGCTTGAAACAGATGGATCCAGTGCCTCCAACAATTGGAGGAAGAGGATTGTGGAGCCAGGAAACAGCATGTACTGTGTAATTTTAAGGGTGGAGGTGGTACACTCATTTAAATTCATTGATGTTTTGGTTTTGATTTTAATTTAGGTTGTGTTGCTACTAAAATACTAAAATCCACTGATCACTATATTTTTCTGGAATTCCCTCATCTTGTTGATTTTGTGAGTTCTATAACTTGGATTTAAAGGTTGTTTTATATTATTTTAACAATGTTTTGATGGTTGAGATTACTTTTTTTTTAAAGATTTTATTTATTTATCTTCAGAGAGAGGAGAAGGGAGGGAGAAAGCAATGTATGGTTGCCTCTCACATGGCCCTCACTGGGGACCTGGCCCACAACCCAGGCATATGCCCCGACTGGGAATCGAACCGGGGCCCTCTGGTTCCCAGCCCGCGCTCAATCCACTGAGCTACACCAGCCGGGGCCGGTTGAGATTACTTTTAGATGGCTCCTTGATGCTTGTAAAATCCAATCCAAATTTAGTATAGTGTACAAAACCCTTTATTACCTGGCTGCTGTCTGCCTTTTAAAGCCATCCTGCCCCTCTTGTATGCGTGTTAAGTTCTCGCGTGACTGTTGAGGCCTTACATTGTGGTACATCTTTGATAGTCTAAAATCTCAGTTTTTTAGAGTTGATCGTGCTTGGATTTTCACTCTCAAATAAAAAATAATAATAATTATGAAAAGTTATAATAGCTTTATTGAGCACTATGTGACAGTGTGACAGCCAAATGCTTTTCATAAACAACATTTGAAGTAAGCATTACATTCACATGTAATGAGAAAACTGAATCACAGCGAATTTAAGAAACAGTGAGGATTTGAGCCCGGCTGGTGTAGCTCAGTGGATTGAGCGCGGGCTGGGAACCAGAGGGTCCCGGTTCGATTCCCAGTCGGGGCACATGCCTGGGTTGAGGGCCAGGTCCCCAGTGAGGGCCATGTGAGAGGCAACCATACATTGCTGTTTCTCCCTCTCTTTCTCCCTCCCTTCTCCTCTCTCTGAAAATAAATAAATAAAAATCTTAAAAAAAAAAGAAACAGTGAGGATTTGAAACCGTTCTGCCTCCAAATATTGGGCACTTAACTACTACATGATATTGCCTTTTATATAAACAAGAATGCCACTCTTTAATTCTGCTGTAGGGGGGGATATCGTTTTCCAGGGACCTGAGTACTTATGCTTTCTATCTGTGGCATCTTACTCTTGGTATCAGAGTATTTGAGAACCTAACCAGAAAGCTTCTAGTTTTGAATGGTTTGGGTGAATATTTTATTCTGGGGAGGTGAAGCCTTGCCAGTGATCTCCACCTCACCCATGGTGTCTCTTGGGCAGATATCATACTGAGTCTGCTAGATTATGCCTCTCTTCCCTGGAAAATGAATGCCGCATTCTTGAACCTGCTTCTTATTTTTTATATAGCACATCCCTTTTCTATTCTCATAGTCTTTCTTTTAGACAGGGTCAGTATAATTGATTAGTTGATTATAATCAACATATAGATCTGCCTTCTTGGGATTATACTCTGGTCATTTAGAGTAAAATTGGAAGTTGCAAGGTTAAGCAGAACTCGAAAACTAGGTGTTGGCCATCACCTAGTTTTTAAGTTATAATAGGTGCTTCTGTAAAACTGAAGTGTAATTTTGGTCTTTTTGGTTCATGACTTTTGGTGGTACTTTCTTACTCATGTGCTTGAATCATGTGCTTCGGTGCTTTTTGAAACCAAGATGTTTAATAGATATGATTTAGTGGTGTACTTACGTTTGCAGTCTCTGGGGCCTTGACACAAGAATAGATAAAGTTGTTCCTGCAGAAGGAAGTTGAAAGAAAACTCAAAAGAGGAAGTAAAAGGAGGAAACTAGCCTTAACATAAACAGGACTCTTATTGAAATGCCTTCAGGAAAAATTAAATTTCCTAACCAGAGCATGGATTCTTTTTGGTCTGACCTAGAGTATTTAGAATATTTTGGAATTCTATGCCCCTGTACTTTTTGAGTATGTGTATGGATATTTCCCTTTTTCCTTCCTCCTTTCCTTCCTTACTTTCTTCCTTATATGTGACTCTAAGAGCAAAAATATATTTCTGGAAAAAAAAAAACAAAACTAAATTCTTTTACCCAGTAAGTAATGGTCTATATATGCATTTCTCCTTTGTTTTCTGTAATTCTTTCTTCCATTCTATCCATTCATTCTTCATTATTTATCTCTAGAGTCTTCAGGAAAGAGCAGCTTAGGTGTATTGTGCATGTACTTATACATTGGGTACTTAGAATGGCACCTAGTAACTCACGGCATGAGATGCAAAGGTGAGGTAGGCATGATTGGCAAGGCTTCACCTGCCTGCACAAAATATTCACCCAAATATTTTGGCTCTGATTCTAAGTTTACCTAGAAGCTTTCTGATTAGCTTCTCAAACATTCTGATACCAGGAGTTAGACATTGATAACGAACATAACAAATAACGTGAGTACAAATGCTCAGTTCCTTAATAATTGTCCTTTCATGATCATTAATAACTGTCATTTCATGCATCTTTACTCTGTGTTAGGCACTGTACTCAGCACTTTATGTATATTAACTAACTTTATGTCTGAAACAACCCTGGGAGGGAGAACTGTTAACGTAATGAATGAGGAAACTGAGACTTGAATAGGTTTAGTAAATTACCTGGGTATCAGAGCTAGGATGAATTCTAGGTCTGTCAGAGTCTCTGTTATTAGCCACTACATGAAGCTCACTCAACACAGTTTTTTAAATTATCTCACCTTATCCAGAAGTAACAAACTTAGTCACAGGAATATTGATAACTGAACTCATACTCAATCCAACTAGATCTTGACAGTAGTTTGCATGGTCTTAGCCTTAGGCTAAGAAGACTAGTCTGGTAGAGAAGGCAGAATTATGTTCATAAAACAACTAGAAAACTGGAAAAAATGAAAAAGGAAAATATATATTTGGATACAGTAGAAGAGTGCTTTGTTTTCTATATCCTAACTGCAATGTATTGTAAAATACACATTTCAAAAGAAATAAGAGTAGTTTTCTTGACATCAGAATATGTTTCCGTACTTGATAGTAGATGCATGAAAAGTGTCTGGAATGAATTAAGAGGGATATATACTGTGGGAGTAGGGTTCCTTTCTGCCAAGCCTACGGACTGGGCAGGTACTGACTCCTCATTGCTCTTGATCTGTCAGTGTATATGACTTTTCACCTCTCTCTCGGGGAGATCATTATAGCTAGATGGTAGTTTTCACCACATTCTTTTCCGACAGCCTGCACTGTAGTTTCCCTTTTCATTTGGGCTCTGGTGTGGCTTGCCTTCCTAAGATCACATGCCTCTGTAAACAGCTGCTTTCTATTCCTCAGCTATCATTCAAGTCTGTTCGAAAAAGGCCTCCACCCCCCGCCCTTCCCACAACCAGTAACTATTGTGTATTATAGAAAAAGCCTAAGGGCCAGAAGAGTTGCCTTTTATTCTCTTAAGCATAAAGAAGTTGAGCTAGGTGGTCTCTGAAGTTTATTTCTCTTCAGAGACAATTCTCTGAGGTGAGAATTAAAGAGAAACATTGTTCCCAGATAATTGATTGGTTAATTAAGTAGAAATTTCTGTAGGCTAGTATTTTCCAAATGGTGTTCCATGGAACCCTGTGGCTTTGGGATTAATAAAATACTCATGGAGGGAAGGATTTTATGGCCATCTACATTTGACTGGGATAGCCACAGTTAAACAGATGCCTTCACTGCTTCAGAACTTTTGATTTCCAACCAAGAATTTAATTATCCACCTAGTCAGGAAAAATATAAAAACTAGGAGGTTGGGAGAGATAAGAGCTAAATACCTTATTGTAGAAGCTCAGTGGATGGTATCCATCATTAAATATATAAAGAAAAAACACTATCAGTATATGATTTAAAAATGTGGGGTTAAACACTAAAATAACTAGTACTATTGAAAATTTTGCCTCTGGGATCCTGGGAACAGGAGTTGGTTTGGGACAGGAAGGAGGGCAGGGGAACTGCTATTTATTGCTATTGTAGAACTATTTTTCTCATTTGATTAGAATTAAATATGGAAGAATATATCCCTGGCTGGTGTAGCTCAGTGGATTGAGCGCGGGCTGTGAACCAAAGGGTCACCGGTTCGATTCCCAGTCAGGGCACATGCCTGGGTTGCAGGTCCCCAGTGGGGGCCACATGAGAGGCAACTACATATTGATGTTTCTTTCCCTCTCTTTCTCCCTCCTTTCCCTTCTGTCTAATAAATAAATAAATAAATAAATAAAATAAGTATGGAAGAATATAAAATCTTCAAAAATAATTTTTACTGGCTGAATAACATTCTGTCATATATACTGTAAATTACTCAGTTAAATCACCTGTCATTGGTTATACTGAGACTAACATATTTTTGTCTGTATCAGTGATTTTCTTCTAGATTGCTAAGAGTGGGAAACGGCCAGAGTGGGAATATTTAAATTTTTCTTCTCTATATTGCACTATATATAGAAAGTTTTGAAAGTTTTTTAAAAATTAGCATTTTATTTTTTAAGTAATGGTCAAGAAAACTTTATAGGAGTGAGAATTCAAATACCTACAGACATCATGGATGCTAGAAAAATAATATATCAATATTGTATCATTTGGAGATTACAACAGTTTTTATCTTTTAGAGTTTTTCATCTCCTTTTTTCTCCAGGAAGAAAATTTTTAAGATCCAAATACCTGGCCAGGTGGCTCAGTTGGTTAGAGTGTAATCCAATATGCCTTGGTTGCTGGTTCCATCCTCGCTTAGGGCACTTATGAGGCAACCAATGAATGCATCAATAAGTGAAACAACAAATGAATGTTTCTCTCCCACCCCCTTCCTCTCTCTGTTCCTCTCTCTAAAATCAATCAATAAAATTTTTTAAAAAAAAGATCCGAGTACAATCTGTGTTTATGATAACTTCTTGGAATTCTGAAAATATACTGTTGCATATTTTTAAAAGGGAAAAGAGCCCAAATTTTCTTTTTTTTTTTTTAATTTTTATTTATTTATTTTAGAGAGAGGGGAAGGGAGGGAGACAGAGAGGGAGAGAAACAGCAATGTATGGTTGCCTCTCACATGGCCCTCACTGGGGACCTGGCCCGCAATCCAGACATGTGCCCTGATGGGGAATCGAATTGGGACCGTCTGATTCCCAGCCTGCGCTCAGTCCACTGAGCTACACCAGCCAGGGCCAAATTTTCTTTTTTCTAAACAAGTTTTTGACTGGCACTCCTGGCTATTTTTCATGATCAATCAAAGGTTTGTAGTTATTGCTTATCTTTTGCTGCTCATGAAGTCATAGGGTATTCTGAAACCTGTCTACAAAACCAGTGTATGTTTATAACTTTTCTAATGTTAAAGGTAATACTGTTCTTTTTATAGAAACTTTGGAAAATACATTATTATGTAAGGCAAATAAATATCACCTGTAAAATTTTTAAAAAGTTTTTATTTCATATTGTTTAAGATGGGGTAAAGTTTATATTTTTGGCCTTTAGTTTTTAAAGTATACATATTTTGCCCTGGCTTGCGTGGCTCAGTGGATTGAGTTCTGGCCTGCGAACCAAAGGTCACTGGTTCGATTCCCAGTTGGGGCACATGCCTGGGTAGCAGGCCGGATCCCCGTTTGGGGGCACATGAGAGGCAACCACACATTGATGTTTCTCTCCCTTTCTTCCTCCCTCCCTTCCCCTCTCTAAAAATAAATAAATAAAAATCTTTGGGAAAAAAAAGAATGACAAGGAGTGGAGGTCTTATATTGGACTCATTCTCTTTAGGTAAATATATAAAGCATACATATTTTAAGTTCTAAGTCCTTTTTGCATTTAATTTCTAAAGTCTTTCTTCTTTTTATTCCTTCTCCCCAATAGTATTTTCATTTTCTAAATTAATGCAGACAATCTCAGGCCTAAATCATTACAAAACAGCTGAAAACTGATTACTCTGGTCTTTCTAGTTCTTCCATTTAACTATTTGCATCTGAAAGAGATCAGATTTCATGGTTTATTTTTTTATTGAATTTATTGGAGTGACATTAGCTAATAAAATTATATAGGTTTCATGTGTACAATTCTGTAATACATCATCTTTATATTGTATTGTGTGTTCACCACCCCTGGTCAAGTCTCCATCCATCTCACGATTTTATTAAGAAGGCATCAGGAAAGATGCTTAGCCTATTTTCTGATATTCAGTATCTCTTAATTTTTTTTAAATCCTCACCCAAGGATATGTTAATTGCTTTTTAGAGAGACGAAGGGAGAGAGAGGAGAAACATCAATGCAAGAGAGAAACATTGATCGGTTGTCTCCCATACATGCCCGACTGGGGATCAAACCCACAACCTAGATATGTGCCCTGACTGGGAATTGAACTTGCAACCTTTTGGGTATATGGGACAATACTACAACCAACTGAACCACCCAGCTGGGGCTCAGCACTTCTTACATCATCTTATGTTTGCTAAGGGTAGATGCATCCAACAGTAAGACTTTTTACAAGACCATGAGCTCTCCTTGGTTTCAGAATAGATTCAAACTTGAATATTGAGTCTGCTCTTTACTACCTCAGTCACTCTGGGAAAATTACTTACACTGAGCCTTAGTTTCCCATCTATAAAATGGTATAACAGAGATAATGATGTACTACATAAATATTTAGTAGGGTTTATGACATAAAGTAGGTATTGAATGAATATTTCTTCCTCATCACTCTCCCCCAAGCTTTATAATAGAAAAGAAGTTAAGAATAAATCAGGAATCTTCTGGTAAGCCCAAATGGACCATAATAAAGGGTACAAAAACTCTGAGAAAAATTATTTTCCTCTCAAAGGCACACGATTAGCACAGTATGTTAAGTCCCCAGAGTACTGGAAAAATGACATAGATATTTAATTTATCAGTTTATATCTAAGAAAAGTGAGTTTAATGGGATCTTTGTGTCAAATGATATTTTATCCGCCCCCCCTTCCCCTAATTCTCTTTACTCCAACATTCTGGATAGCTCCTGACTCCATGAGAAGAACTACTGGAGATAATAATAAATATGGGTTGAGCTGTGGTAGGCAGTCAGACAGACAAGAGCAGAATAGAACAAGGAGGGCTGGGTATTGAAGATCACCAGGGTGGAAAGCCCCAGAGGCCTAGCAACAGGCAAAACTGGGAAAACAAGGATCTGGCCCCCCAGGGTAACCTTTTCTCCCCTAGCATATCACTGGTCATGTGTCATATGGTTTAGACCCCCTTGCTTTTCATATCCCCAGTCATGTGGCTCGGACCCTCCCCTGACTTTTTGTTCCTAGGCATGTTACTGGTCATATGTATTAGAGCCCCTTAGAGGGGGAATGAAAGAGAGGGCCAGAGAATAAGCATTAAGCCCCTCAGGACAATGAAGTTTTGACTGTATCAAATACGTCTAGGCCTCAGCTGTGTTTCAGCTCCAGGCTAAGAAAAGCAGCAAAACCAGACAAGCAACTCCAAGATGGACCTCAGAACCAGGTGTACTGACTAATAACCTTCTGCTCCTGTGCAAACCAATACATGGAGACCAGGACCCTGAAGGGACACACTTGGAAAGTTGAAGAATATTCTGTTAGGATCCCCCCTAGGACCGCCCCTAAAATCTCCACCTTTGAAAGCCTTTAGGGCAGAGGACCCAGCGTCCCTCTTGTCTTTCCCCCAGTTGTGTTACTTTTACCCTTCTCCTAAGCTCCAAGGGCCCCTTCTTTTGCCTCTGTGACTTGTTTCCTTAGCCCATTTCTTCTACTACTCAGTTCTACTTCTCAGACTTTCTAAATAAGCTTCCTTTTATAGTTTGAGTCTTAGCTCTGAATTCTTTCTTAGCCAGAACTGAAGTACTGAGGTTGCTGAACTAAGGTCTGGTCTGACTCGGTTATCTCACAGGGACCAGCCCAGAGCAGGTCTGCCTCAGGCTGGCCTGTATAGTGTGTGGGTTCTTAACTTTACGTAGGAAAGATTTCACAGCATGAGTCCTGGTGATTTTGAGAGTACATTTATTAAAGCTGGGAACAGTGAAACGAAGGACTTAGGGTAGAAGAAGCAACGGAAGAGAGCCTAGGTGGTACTCTGCTTTGGCTCCCTAGGAACTTTATAGGAAAGAAGTCAGCCAAGGTGTGCCCACTGTTAGCTCATGGGGAAGTCGGAAAAAGGGGGGCCTGGGAGGAGCTGCTGCCACCCACTGCCTTCCTGGTTGCAAGTCTTGTGGCTACCCTTAGAGTTTAAGAGGAAGTAAAACATTGATGCCCGAGAAGAAGGGTATGGGCAGGGCATGCTCTAGGGTGGACCCACACTGATATCCTTTGTTTTGAGGGTTTTATTTCTCATCTGCCAGTGAGAATCTGAGGGGAGGGTTTTAGCAGAATATTCTTCAGCTTTCCAAATGAGCATATAGGGGATTTGGGAATTATTCATTGGTCTATTTTACTTTTATCTTGGGTCTGTCTGGCTCTGCTGGGTTTTTTGTTATTCGTTCCTCTGACTTCATCCATCCTTGGGTTCACCTGGCATGAATGGCGTTAATTGGGTCTCTGTTCTCTGTTTTTCCTGGTTAGGAAGGAGAGGTATAAACCATTTGCTCTTAAGTGTCCTTTGTTACGAAAGATAAGGTCTTGTGATTCACTAACTGGCTGTAAGTTGTTCAAATTGTTTGGCCTTGTTTAGTTTTCTTGTCTCTGTTTCCCCATTCCACTTGCCCAGGAATTTTCCTAACTTCTTACTGTCCTACTTCAACTCCACTAGTTTAACACCGGGTGCTATTCTCGCTGCCAAGAAAGCTATATAGCTAATTCTAGATTGTACCCTGCCTGACACTTATGAGCAGTTTAGTAGAGGCTAATAAAGACAACGTATTCTTTGTCTCTTTTTGTCCTTCCTCTTACAATTCTGCTTTGTCTCTTTTATTCCCACTTACTATAATCATATGCTCAACACCCTTAAGAATCCAGAGCAGAGAAGTCTTAGGAAACCTGTGTCCTGATGTCAGCCTGCCAAACATGTGAGAGCTTTACGGAAGTCTGTTTCCTGTCGAGTGTGTCATCTGCTCAGGGAGGAAAAAAAGTACTAGGAAGGCCTTTTGAGTTCACCAAAAGGGTGTGTCCTTCAAAACGATCCTGTTGCCATGCCAGTAGTGACAGTTCACATCCGCCTCTCAGCTACATATGCTCTTTTTTTTTCTTTGATAATTAGAAAGCAGAGTTCTTGGAATCTTCAAGTTTGACAGAGGTCAGCTTTGCATTCAAGTCTGTCTTTGAACCTACATGGAGTTTTGCTCATTTTTAATAGGAAGATAGCAAATATTGACTTGTAATTGGCAAAAATTGCCTCTAGGAGTAGAATTACTAACTTACATAATTTGAAAGATCTGGGCTTCCTTACTCCCAAAATGGCTTTCTACCCATGGGATATTGGAAAACCTGATCAGGGGTATCCTTCCCAGGCACTAATTGATTAATGCGTCTTACTTTTCTCACCACTTCCTGCTTCGATGGGATTTGAGAGAGATAACTTTGGAGCATACTACTGCCTGGGAAGTGCAGGCTTTGAAAGGTATCTTGTTGGAGCTCTGGGAAGTGATGGAGAAGCACAAGGCTGCCTGGGCAGGAGATGGCAGTATTGCAGACAGGAAAGGTTACAAAAATCAAGATGAGAAGGTACAAAAGCAACTCTCTTTTCATAATTGTAACTAAAAGAGGTGGGCAAAAGAGAAACTGTAGCATGAACATGTGTATGTTGAAGCCAAAGGCTCATGAACAGTTAGCAAAGTACTAAAACATATGGTTCTATTTATGATTATATCTAATGAATGATCAGTTCTTAATTCAAGAAAGGCCTTTATATCTTTTTTTTTTTTTAAGATTTTATTTATTTGCCCTGGCTGGTGTAGCTCAGTGGATTGAGCGTGGGCTGGGAACCAAATTGTCTCGGTTCGATTCCCAGTCAGGGCACATGCCTGGGTTGCAGGCCAGGTCCCCAGTGAGGGCCATGTGAGGAGCAACCATACAATGCTGTTTCTCTCCCTCTCTGTCTCCCTCTCTTCCCCTCTCTCTAAAAATAAATAAATAAAATCTTTTTTTTTTTTTTTAAGATTTTATGGTTAAAAATTCTGTGGTTAAGCAAGGCGTCATGAGCTACCTGGAGGGTGTGCTTGATACCCGCTCCTTTTTGTCGGCGGACGACTTGTAGGGCATTCTCACTGGGGTGCGGATACTTGCATGTGTAGTTTTGCTAACAACTAATAGAAAGGCCAGGACCAAACCTATGTGTTTATGGAGTCTGATGGACTCATCTAGGCATTTTCAGTGCCTTGCTTTAAATATTAAGCTACATTAACATGGACTGTATTGGATTGAGTAGCTTTGGAAGGGGATTTTAACGAATCTAGGGGGTAGATGTCTAAGGAAAATGAAAAAAAAAAGATTTTATTTATTTATTTTTACAGAGAGGGGAAGAGAGGGAGACAGAGAGGGAGAGAAACAGCATTGTATGGTTGCTCCTCACATGGCCCTCACTGGGGACCTGGCCCGCAACCCAGGCATGTGCCCTGACTGGGAATCGAACTGGGACTCTTTGGTTCCCAGCCCTTGCTCAAGCCACTGAGCTACACCAGTGGCTTATATCTTCATTATATATCTTAGAATATGGACCTTTTGCCAGATCCACAATCCTACTATGGCAAGCAAGGTATGAAATTAAATTTGCATCTTTTTGCAATAATGATAATTAACAATATTATCATTTTTCATGAGGACTAACAACTTTAATCAAGGCTCAAAATCTTAATTAAACTTTAAAAAACTGAAAAGTGCCCTGGCCAGGTAGCTCAGTTGGTTAGAGTGTTGTCCTTATATGCCAAGGTTGCATCCTTGGTCAGCGCATATGCAAGAATCAACCAATGAGTGCTTAAATAAGTGGAACAGCAAGTCATTGTCTGTCTCTGTCTCTGTCTCTGTGCCCTCCACCACCTTATCCCCTCACCACCTCTCCCCTTTACCCCCTCTCCTGCTCTCCTTCTCTTTGTCTGAGTAAATAAAAATAAATAAGTAGACCTAAGGTCTAAATGGCAGCGCAGGTAAACACAGCTCACCTCCTCCCAAAACCACATCAAAATCACAACTAAAATAGAGAACAACCATCACTCAGAACTGTCAGAGGTCAAGTTAAATGGAAGTTTGACAACTACAGAAATAAAGAAATCACATCCAGTGGAGGGGGTGGGGGAAGCGGAAATGTGCAACAGATTGGTCCAACATCCACATGTGGGGGATAAAATTTTGGGAGGAATATCTTGGGAGTGAGGAGTCCCAGCCCCACACCAGGCCCCCCAGCCCAGGGTTCCAGTGCAAGGAAGATGAGACCCCATAATTTCTGGCTGCAAAAAACAGCGGGGATTGAGTTGGCAGTAGAAACTTCTCGAGTCCCAAGCAATTCCCCTTAAAGAACCCACAGAAAGACATACTCAGACTCATTCCCTCTGAGCTCCAGCACCAGGGTAGCAGCTTGAAAGGCACCAGAGGCATACAGGAAGGAACTAAAGTGTCTGGCATCAAGGCAGGAACTAGGGAACAGCTTTCTCCCAGACAGAAAGATTTTCAGAGGTCATTGGCCCTTTTCTGGGCCCTCCCTGCCCTCACAGAACCACAGATCCAGCAGGCAGGTACCATATCTGAGACTCCATCAACCTGGCTAACACTGTTTGCCCTGCCCTGGAGAACCCCTAAGACCCCATTCCACCCAAGCTGTTTTCCATATGAATGGCTGATCTTGACTCAAGCTTCACAACATCCTAAATCCTATCAAATAAGCAACAGCCAGTCTCATAAACCCACAGCCCATTAACCTCTTGCTAAGTAGCCCCAGACCTGGCACTAGGAGTAACCAGCCTAAATTCACAGCTTGACTTTGCCTGGGAATCTCCAAGTCCAGCACAACTAGCCATGTCAGATTGCTTTATAGCTCAGGAAGGACATGGCGCTGGCCAAAACACAGGTGGGGCTGACCTTGGCCTGCATCACCCAGGAAACCCCAGAGCTTGTGCACCCAGTGGAAAGCTATAGATCACGTCGGACCAACACCACCCACTGCCCAGCTGATTGTCCATGGCGGCTGGAGGTTGGTGGTCAGTGGTCACAGCCAGTCCTTGCAGCTGATGGGCCTGGGTAAATCCCTCCCATTGACCTGCCAACAGCAATCAGTGCTCAACTACAAAAGGAGGAGATACTCAGCCCACACTAAGGGCACACCTTGAGTACCTAGCTTGGGGCATAGGGGAGGTTGTGCCCCTGGACCCTACAGGACACTTACTACATTAGGCCGCACTACCGAGACAGAGTCGTAGCAGCTCTACCTAATACATAGAAACAAACACAGGGAGGCTCCAAAAATGAGCAAAGAAATATGGCCCAAATGAAAGCACAAATCAAAATTCCAGAAAAAGAACCAAACAAAATGGAGACGAGATAAGAAATCTATCAGATGCATAGTTCAAAACACTGGTTACAAAGGATGCTTAAAGAACATAATGAAGAAATTGGCAGCATAAAAAGGATCCAATCAGAAACAAAGGATATGCTGTTGTGAATTCTGGCCAGCAGGATTCGTATGCCATGGCAGCATGTAAATAAATTTAAGCGTAATATACTGGACTAGAAATTCCAGGACCATACGTCCCCTCCATTATCATCTTGGAGAAGCCCCAAGTGTTGACTAGCTTTTTATCGCTGTTTCTCAGGCACTTTACATCTGAATGGTCTTCATTAACTATGCATGGATTGTAGATTTACATTAGGTGGTAGACACTCAAGATAGCGAATCAAGAGGATAGATATGCAAATGAAAAGACAATAGGCTTGGGCTGACTCACTGATCTGAGGAAGCTAGGCATGCATTAGCATAAGTTCTTTTGATTCAGGGAGAGAGAGGTTTTAGCAAGAGCAAGTTTTTAAATCTAAGAAATATGCCATCCTGATTTACCCACAGGAAATTCCGCTGTCACACACATGGGTCCTGCTTGCTGTCTTATGTTCTACGAGAGTCCGTGCTCCCTTAGACGTGAAACATTAGAGCTACAATTGCCATGGTGGGATGCATGAATTTCCTTTAATATGCTAATTGAAATAAAGAACAATTTACAAGGACATAGGAGTAGAGTGAATGAAGCCAAGAATCAAATCAATGACTTGGAATGTAGAGAAGCAAAAAACCAATCAGAAGAACAAGAAAAAAGAATCCCCCCACCCCCCAAAAAATGAGGATAGTGTAAGCAGCCTCTGGGACAAATTCAAGTGTTCTAACATTCGCATTATAGGGGGCCAGAAGAAGAGAAAAAAAGAAATTGGAAATGTATTTGAAAAAATAATGAAAGAAAACTTCTCTAATTTGGTGATGGAAATAGACATAGAAGTCCAGAAAGCACAGAGAGTCCCAAACGAGATGGATACAAAGAGGCCCACTCCAAGACACATCATAATTAAAAATGCCAAACACTAAAGGTAAAGATAGAATCTTAAAAGCTGTAAGACAAAAGCAATTACCTACAGGGGAGTTCCCATCAGACTGTCAGCTGATTTCTCAAAAGCAACTTTGCAGGCTCAAAGGTAGTGGCAAGAAATATTCAAAGTCATGAAAAGCAGGGACCTACAGCCAAGATTGCTCTACCCAGCAAAGATATTTAGAATTGAAGGGCTGATAAAGAGCATCCCAGGTAAGAAAAAGCTAAAGGAGTTCATCATCACCAAACCATTATATGAAATGTTAAAGGGGACTTCCGGCCAAGATGGAGGTGTAGGTGGACACACTGTGCCTCCTCGAACAACCAAAAGAGGAAAAACAATTTAAAAAGCAAAATAAACAACCAGAACAGACAGAAAATCCAACTGAGTGGAAGTCCAACAGCCAAGAAGTTAGAGAGGACACGTTCATCCAGACTAGTAAGTGGGGCGGAGCCAGGCGGAGAGCGCACAAGGCGAGACAGCAATTTTCCCGGAGAGACACAGTGGGCGCACCTGACCAAAAGCAGCCCAAAAAGCAGCCAGTGCACCCGGAAAGCCAGCGGGAAACAGCGGGGCTGAGACTGGTGGACTGGGCGGTCCCTCACTTGTGCGTGCAGATAAACTGGGAGAAGGAGCTGCGGAGCGGAGTGGAAAACACCAGTGGGGATTGAGGCGGCAGTGGGAGCAACTCCCAGCCACACAGGAGAACACATTGGGAGAAAAGTGACTAGGAGCCTGGAAGAGCGGAGCAAGCGCCATTGTTCCCTCCCAAGCCATGCCCTCTCAGACAGCATCAAAACACAGCATGGGGGGGAGGTTGCCCCGCCCTGGTGAACACTGAGGCTCCACCCCTTAAAGTAACAGGCACACCAAGGGGGGAAAAATGGCCCAAATGAAACAACAGAACAAAGCTCCAGAAGAATTACAGCTAAGGGATGAAGAAGATAGTCAGCCTATCAGATGCACAGTTCAAAACAGTGGTAATCAGGATGCTCACAAAATTGGAAGAAAGTTGGTCGCAAATAGATGAACAAATGAAGGATACGCTAAAGAAAATGGGGGGAAATGTGCAGGGAACCAATATGGAAGAGAAGGAAACTGGGACTCAAATCAACAGTGTGGACCAGAAGGAAGAAAGAAGAATTCCAAAAATGAGGAGAGGCTTAGGAACCTTCGTGACATCTGTAAAGGTCCCAACATCCAGGTCATAGGGATGCCAGAAGGAGAAAAGGAAGACCAAGGGATTGAACATTTATTTGAGCAAATAATGAGAGAGAACTTCTCTGATCTGGCAAAGGAAATAGATTTCCAGGAAGTCCAGGAAGCTCAGAGAGTCCAAAAGAAGTTGGACCTAAAGAGGAATACACCAAGATACATCATAATGACATTACCCAAGATTAAAAATAAGGAGAGAATCTTAGAAGCAGCAAGAGAAAAGGAGACAGCAAAGGAATTCCCATAAGACTGTCAGCTGATTTTTCCAAAGAGACCTTTCAGGCAAGAAGGGGCTGGAAAGAACTATACCAAGTCATGAAAGGCAAGAACCTACATCCAAGAATGCTCTATCCAGCAAAACTTTCATTAGAATGGAAGGGCAGATAAAGTGCTTCTCAGATAAGGTCAAGTTCAAGGAGTTCATCACCCCCCAGCCTTTGTTATATGAAATGTTAAAGGGATTTATATAAGGCATGGAGGGGTATCAACAGGGTAGTGGGAGGGAGAGAGAGGAGGAAAAAGTACAGAGAATAAGTAGCATAAGCAGGAGGTAGAAAGCAGACAGAGGGAGGTTAAGAATAGTATAGGAAATGTGGAAGCCAGGGAACTTATGTGTATGACCGATGGACAAAAACTAAAGGGCGGGGAATGGGGGTGTGTGGGGCGGAGGGGAATAAAGAGGGAAAAATGGGACAACTGTAATAGCATAATCAATAAAATGTATTTTAAAAAAATGTTAAAGGGACTTAAGAAAAAGAAGATCAAAACTATAAACAAGAAAATGGCAATAAACACATAACTGTTAATAATTGAATCTAAAAAACAAGCTAAGCAAACAAACAAAAAAACCCAAGAGACAGAATCATGCATACAGAGAGTGTTTTAATGATTGCCAGAAGGGAGGGGGGTGTAGGGAAATGGGTGAAGAGGTGAAGGAATGAAGTACTAGTAATTAGGTACAGAATAGCCTTGAGGATGTGAAGTACAGTACAGGAAATGGAGTAGCCAAAGAACTTAAAGTCATGACCCATGGACCTGAACAATGGTGTGGGGATCTCTTGAGGGAGTAGGGGATGCTGAGTGAAGGAGGGGAGCAAAGGGCAAAAAATTGGGACAGCTGTAATAGCATAATCAATAAAATATAAGTAAGGAGAATTGATCCTTTAAAACAACAACGATTGAAGAGTTATGACAGTTTTAAACAGGGCTCTAAGGATAATGCCTTCCTGCACTGGGAATGTAATTTTGTCACTTTTTGTTTTATCAAAGACTATTCTACAAAAAATGTTGGTTAGCTGTGGATGTAACTAAAAGATTGTATGTGACTAGCAGGCCATTCCAGATCATAAACATGTTATGGCAGTTTTTGGTGTGGTTCTAGTGGTTATTTGCAGCTTTGTGCTATTGTTACATGTAGTTTTGTTTCTAAGCTCCACTTAAGTACTTTGAGAATACACCTTGTTTTATTTGTTCTTTCAGCCCACATTTGCCTGAGTACCAACTCTCAGAGCCTGGCAGGTGCTAAATATGTGAAGATAAAACACAAGAGTTCAGTGTAGTGCATTGCCAGGTGCCTTAGGTTCCCTCATTTTACTGAGTGTACTCCGTAGCAGGATTTTTCAACCTCAGCATTTCGATATTTTAGGCCAGATTGTTTTTAGTTGTGGGGTGCTGTCCCAAGGAGCATTATAGGAGTTTAGCAGCTTCCCTGGCTTCTTATCTACTAGATGCCAATAACACTACTCCTACCCCAACTGTGACAATCAAAAACTGTCTCCAGACATTGCTATATGTCCCCTGGGGCAAATCCAAAATGAGAACCAGGCTATCCGTGTCACTGACAAAGAGTTTTGGTAAAATTAGTTTTCAAAAATGCAAAGCAAGCAAATGTAATGAAAACAACCCAGATCTGTCACACATTGCTTATTACTCCACAGGATTCCTCATTGAATAACACCTATTATGTCTAGTTTACATGTCTATGAGATCTCTTTCTGAGTTAGTATGTATAAAAATAATTGTTCCATTTTTTTCATGACTTCACTAAAATTACAAATAAAGCAGTAATTGGAAAGGGTGAGTCTACTATTAATAAAAACCATAGTTCTTTTCTGGGCTTTTATATCAAGATTACCCTTTTCTTGTTAAGAATGAAAATATGTTCTCTAATGAGTAGCCTGGACAACTGGCACATTTTAAAATGTTTTCTGTGTTTTTCAGGCACATGACTTTGAATTTTGTTACATTACTAATGAAACACTGTGTAACTTAGACTTCTTCACTTTACTGCTGTCCAATATTCAAACAATGTATAATGAACATTATACAACTAAGTTTATTTATTTTAATAGTCTCTTAAAAGCTTGTAGTTCTAGTAATGCCTTCCTTCTCAAAGTACAGGGGTCACTTTCCTATGAGAAACAGCACTTCACAAGTTGCTCTGACACCTGAGTTTTAGGTTCTCCTCTGGTATGAACTAGCATTTAAGCATCCATTCATCTTCTTTCTTCACCTGTGACGTAGATAGATAGGTAGATAGATAGGTAGATAGATAGATAGATAGATAGATAGATAATAGACTCTTTTATCCTGTTTTACAGATAAATATCCTAAATTCCAGACGTCCACACTCCACTCAAATTTCTTTTTTGTATGCTTATTCTTACAGAATACCCACATTTCAGTGTCCGTGCCTATCGGGAGTTTTAATTCGTCATGGATAATCTGTCCTCGGAAGAAATTCAGCTGAGGGCTCACCAGGTTACTGATGAGGTAAATGCGTTACTTGGAATAAATAATTTTCTTCTAGTTTTCAGAGTGGAAGAATGGGAGGACCTTCTTAGAAGACTGTTTTGGCCTCTTTCTAGTCCCTTTATATCAAAGAATGCATCTGCCCTAGAGTGCTATTACAAGCTGTTTATTTTTTCATTTTTCAAAAAAACTAAAGAAAACAATTTTTATGATTTTTTTTAGATAATCATTACTTAACAGCTACTTACAACCCTTAACAACAAACACACTCTAGATTTGAGGGATTCTGGACATTTAATTTTAACAGAACTTTCCAATATCTGTGTAATATACCTAGATTTCTGCTTACATTAAATTTTTATAAATCCCATTAACTTCACCCTCCAGATTTTTTCTTAAGGAGCACCTGGTAGGAAGAAAACTAAAATTATAGTGATCAACTTTTTTTTGTTTCTTTGTTTTAAAGGGAGGAATTGATGTGCTGGCAATCTTTTCTTTAAGATATTTAAAGATTTTTTAAAAAATATATTATTTTTAGAAAGAGGGGAAGGGAGGGAGAGAAACATGTAATGATTGCCTCCTGCACACCCCAAACCAGAGACTGGCCCACAACCAGGAATGTGCCCTGACTGGGAATTGAACCAGCAGACCTTTTGCTTTGCAGGGATGACACCCAACCCACTGAGCCACACCAGTCAGGGCTGTGCTGACAATCTTTAAAAATAGAGTAGCATCATGAACATAGCCTGTGATCACATTTTACTTTTTAAAAAAATTTTTAAATTATTTTTAAAGAGAGGGGAATGGGGAGAGAAACATCTATGTGCATTGATCACGCCCCCAATTGGGGGGACCTGGCCCGCAACCGAGGCACGTGCCCTGAGCAGGAATCAAACCGGCAACCTTTTTGTTTGGGGGAGGATGCCCAACCCACTCAGCCACGTCTGTCAGGGCAGATTTTACTTTTTTTCTACATGTTTTAAAATACGAAAATTTTTATGTTTTTTTCTAGTCTCTGGAAAGTACAAGGAGAATCCTGGGTTTAGCCATAGAGGTAAGAAAGTGTTTAATTGTCAAGTTAAATACAGAAACTGTGTAGGAGGGATAGCAAAACCTGGAATTGGTATTAAGAGTCAGAAAAGCATTGTATCAATAAGCTTTATTATTTGAAACCTACAATTAATGAAATGGTCAGACCACACACCAGCGGGACTTTTTCCCTCCATTGACAACCGTGGAGGAGGACAGAGAAGACAGCGCACCATGAGTTTGTGATTTAATTATGTGGCGGGAGGTAGTATGTTAAAATGTGTTGGTTTGGGGATAATAATTTTCTCAGTAGTTGTACTCCTCTAATAACTTAGGTTTCTAAATGATTCCTGCTATTTATCAGGCCTTACAGTTTTTCTTTCTGTTACTTTCGCTGTGTTTTGTTGTGCTCTCAGCTTTTCCCCCTTCTTTTAGTCTCAGGATGCAGGAATCAAGACTATCACTATGCTGGATGAACAAGGGGGTGAGTTGAATTATTGGCAGAATCCTTTGATTTGACTTATGATGCCAGAAAGCCCTTTCAAATCAGCCATGAAAAATATCCTATAAAATTAAGCCTTTGGGAGTGGCTTCCCTTTGTAACATAAGAGTGGTATATTTACTTCTTTTCTTCTGATTTGAATTATGTTTATTGCTAGTTGGAGGTGGGGATAACAATGTCCAACTGTATGCCAGGTGTTTGTTAGGTAGTAGGACTTAACTATGTGCGTTGGTCATATGTACATTAGACATTGTGATGTTTTTGCATCATTTTCAGAAATCAAGTTCAGTCCTTAAATAGGCCTACATTCAGGCAAGTTTGAAAACATTGCATTTGAGTTGGCTTCAATAACCTGGTCTGGTTTGTACTAGTCTTATGACAGCCTTCACGTTTTAAGCCTATTCAAAGATAGAAAGACTGGGGATTTGGTCTGGTCACAGTGCACTGAATTTGGTTGCAAAGGTGACGTCTAAGCAAACCCTCAGACACTCGTATTGTACAACTTTCTTTAGAATAAGGCTTTTCCTCAGTAAGAGGCCAAGTGCCTCAGGATCAGTGTGGGAAAGATTATTTTTACATTGTGCAGTGCGTGCTGCCTCCAGGCACTGATACAGTTGCTGTGTGTGTTGTGCTGGATTCAAGGCTGAAGTTTGCTGTTTTATAATAACGGTTAGCACTCTGAAGGTAAAACAAAATGTAATTTCCACAACTTATTCTTAGAACAACTAAACCGCATAGAAGAAGGCATGGACCAAATAAATAAAGACATGAGAGAGGCAGAGAAGACTTTAACTGAGCTCAACAAGTGCTGCGGCCTTTGTGTCTGCCCGTGTAATAGGTGAGTTGATAACTCAAGACCTTTTCAAAATAAAGTTAAAGTGAGAGCCTCCTCCCTCCCTATCCCTAATAAGGTAATGAAGTGTGACTAGGCCTAAATAAGGAACTTCGTTAGAAAAACTTAAGTTATTTCTCCTTCAGGCAGATCAAGCTTTTCATGTAAATGGGTAGATTCACTGAAAACCATGTCTTAAATTCGATCAATTCTTGGATCAATTCCCAATCTTATTTTATAGTAATACATGAAAAGCCTGGGAAATATACACTAGATAATACAGAGCAGGATGGAGTTAGTGTCTTTTTCTTTCAAACAAGGGGTATTAAAAATATACGTGTTCTGCAGTAGGCACATGAGGGATGTGAGGGGAGGAAGGGGTTTGGGTCTTGTCTTCAAAAGATTTACCATGTGTTTGGATGTATGAGTAAGAATAGCAAAGAGTAAAAAAAACAAAAACAAATCTAGTGCTAGATCATGTGATATCAACTATGGCTAAGGGTACAGAACTGATAGAGGCTCATGTGGAGAACATCTTATAGGAGAGGTAGGACTTGAATTGGACTCTGAGTGAAGAGAAGGATTTGGATGGTCATGGAAAAACTGGGAGGGCATTTCTGATGGAAGATTTAATGTAGACAGACATTTCAGACACGCTTGACTTAACTGAGCTGCATGATTTATATAGATGAGAACTGGAAAATAAGTAGGCTGTAGGGTAACCTGAGTGCCAGACTAAGGAGTTCATGGTTTGGAGTGGAGTGTGTAACTACCCACCAGGAGACTAGTCAGAAACTATTTGTAATCCAGGCCTGTGAATTAAAACCTTATCATCAAGATTAGAGAGAAAAATGTAAGTCAGAATTCATTTTAAATCAGCTGATGGTATGTCAGACATGAGGAAGGAAAAAATCAAAGAAGACTCCAAAGATTTGAGGTCTCTAGTAAACTCGATGAGGAGCCTTCAAACTATTTGTATGTAGTGTATGAGATTGTGCTTGACAGAAAGGAATTCATTCTTTTTGGTGACTCCCTTTTGAATATTTGAATTCTCTACTTATTCTCAAGGAAACCAAACTCCACGGTGTTGACGAATATGTATTATTCAAACCTAGGTAAGGCAATTGATCATTACCTTGCCTTCTGTTAGAAGAAGCTCATCTTTGTTTTAAAAAATAATTCACCAAACAACTTTGAACTTTATCCTTAGTTGAGAGAGCAGTGTCGGGAGATTGCATGACCACCACCACTACTGCTGACAGCATTCATTTTTAAAGAGCTTCATAATAAGCATTAGTACTTCCATGTAGCTGTCTCAGCTGGTTAAACCAGGAATGGGATAGAAAGACTTATAGACTCTCAGCATCTTTATTCCCCAAAGGAATTAGGAATGGAGGAACTTTCATTTTATTATAATTTTTCATAAGTGTTTTCATGTGATAACATTCTCTGTGTCATTTCTACTAGAGAAAATAGAGTTAGGTTGCTTGCTGATCAACTTTAGTGTTTCTTTTTTTTCTTTTAGACGCAAGAAGTTAAGATTTGACAGTGTTCTGTCTAGTATTGTCCATTGGCTTCCTAATATAAGACAAGTCTGTTGATCTCTTTAGACCTTGGACGACTCTACAAAAGTGCCTATTTTCATAACTATGACTGTCAGCCAGAATTTAGCAAATTACTGTAAGCAAACAAATTAGAAATGGACAGATTTTTTTATTCAAACTCTTAAATATGTTCTGTACACTTTTTCTTTTCTCCTGTGTTCTGTGTACCCTCTTGGAAGAATGCAGAGGAGAAAAAGTAAATGAAATTCCTTACCATTAGAAATGAAGAGAAGAGCAAGGAGGGAGAAGTCCTCCCTAGAACCTACAGCAAAATCAGTTCTGAGTTGGGGGTTGAACAGGAAGAGCATTGAATCCTAAAATGTCTGCTATCATAGAAAGTGGGAAATGAAATGACAGAAGTATTCATTTTATTTCTCTTTGAGTATCCCAGCCAAGCATAGGCTAGATTTTCTTGGACACTTGTAAAAGACAAGGTAGAGTGTGGTCCTGAAGAAGCCTTTCCCCCGTAACCTCAGCAGAACTCTTTCTCAGTGGGTCAAGAGAAGGCACGTCTTAACAGATGGGATCCAGGGGTTACTGGAACAGTTGCAGAGGGTTAGAGATGTCTGGTTGTAAGTGCCTTCGTTCCACCTCTCTCTTCTTTATATCGTGGAGTACTTGGCCTGTAGTATCTCTTGTCTTCAGCTATATCTACTATCATTTCTGCCAGTGTTTTGATCTTTCCAATCTCATCTGCTGGTTTCCATTAGGCTTTTCATATAAATGGCTATAACAGTGGCTTCTCAAAGGCCGATACAGGATCTTAGCCTTCTTCATATGAGGCTAGTACGAATTCTGGTATTAGTAATAACAGTTTAGGCCCATAGTCTCTTTTTTTTTTTTTAAACTATATTTTATTGATTATGCTGTTACAGTTGCCCCACTTTCCCCCTTCTTTCCCCCCTCCCCCTTACCCCCCTTTCCCCTCCCTTTAGTTTTGTCCATAGGTCATACACATAAGTCCTTCTGCTCCTGTACTTCCTATACTATTCTAACCTTCCCCTGTCTGTTGTCTACTTCCCATTTATGCTACTTGTTCTGTGCCCCATTCCCACCCTCTCCCCCTACCACTCCCCTGTTGATATTCCTCCATACCTCATATAACTCCCTTCAACATTTCATACAATAAAGACTGGGTGGTGATGAACTTCTTGAACTTGACCTTATCTGCAAAGCACTTTCTCTGCCTTTCCATTCTAAATGAAATCTTTGCTGGATAGAGTATTCTTGGATGTAGGTCCTTGCCTTTCATGACTTGGAACACCTCTGTCCAGCCCCTTCTTGCCTGCAAGGTCTCCTTTGAGAAATCAGCTGACAGTCTTATAGGGATTCCTTTGTAGGTAACTGTCTCCTTTCCTCTTGCTGCTCCCAGGATCCTTTCCTTATCT
>PVJI01023540.1:0-23288 GCA_004026765.1 Micronycteris hirsuta
TTTCATATGTATCTAATCTATCTCTTAATATTTTGTCATTTCTCTTAAGGAAACCTCTCTCCACTTTTGGCTTAATTAACTTCTTTCTTCTTTTATTTTGTTTTCATTCTAACAGTAAGACAGAATCTATTCTACTTACCTGTGGATTTATTTGCAGACTTGGTTTCCAGAGGCAGTTCTCCAATCTCAGGCCTTTTAAATTGCTTTCTTATCCTTTGGCTTTGCAATTTCATGAGTATTTTAAATAACTTAAGAAATTAGCATATTTTCACAGTAAGAGCCACCATTCATGTATTTGTATTTTAATAAAATCTAACACCATTTCATAGGAAAAATCCACATGTGTGTTTCAGACATAATTTGTAAACCTGGATTTAACTTGAAACAACATATGATCCTGATTCCTGGGTCTGAAGACAACCACCTGCATCTAAGGTGAATATTTCCTGTTCCCTCCCTGACTTCTAACCCAAGTAGAATTTGGGGTAGCCTCTCTAGTGCTACCCACAAAGGAGCACAAACAAGCTAAAGCTAGAAGTTCACGCACAGTTGCTTTGTGGCCCTCTTTCAAATCAGCAACTTTAAACAAGGTAGATACATTGTTTTGTCCAACAATGCATAAGGAAGATTACATTCAGCTTCAGCATCTCCTACAATATAAGGTAAATCTACATATATACAGTTAAATGTCACAATCTCATACTGTTTCTTTAAAGGCCACTACTCTTTGTCTAAAACCACCAGTGCAGTCCTCAGGCCATCTGAATAAGGTTCAGCGGTGCAGACCTCAGCTAATGCTGTAGGCTCCTCATACCCCTCTTCAAACCGAGGCAGAACCTATCCTTATTGAATTTATAGTCTAAAAGAGGAAGTTCAGTTGGATACTCTCCAAGGCAGGCTGGCTACTGGGGATTTAGAGAAAAGGGCGATTGACTAGCAATCATTTTATTTTAATAAGAACATAAAGTCAGATAAAAGGAAAATATGATTATGTTAATGAAGTCAGAACAGGGAGAATAAAAAGCAGAATGATGGAATGTATTTTTAGGGTAGATCAGGAAAATATATTAATACAGTTTAAGCAGAGAAATACAGTGATAAGGCTCATATTTCCTGACACTGAATAGGTGCTTAACAATTTTTTATTTATTTAAATTTTTTTATTGTTGTAGGTGCTTAATAAATTTTAGGCTTTTTTAAGTATACAACATGTGCACCAGTGTGAAAATCTATGTTTGTATCTTTAGTCAAAGATACAAAAATAAGATATGCACATGCTATGCAGTTTCTTATATTTTCTATCCTGGATAAAAACACTGACTCATTAGCTCCAAGGTTAATAAAATTGCTTTCTTAACAAAGTGAAAAAAAAAAAAAACAACAGAAAAAGGAATATCAGCAGTGACGATAGCTTTGCATTATTTAAACTGCTAAAGCCACTGAAAATTAAATTCACACGTGAAACACAATTCAGGTATGTCTGTCTTGTCTGTCCCTACCTGTGTTTTTCAGTTTCTATGTCATCAAATAAAGACAACTTTCAAGTAGTAAGTTGTTGTGGAGTCCTCAGCAACTGTTCCAGAAACGCAGTAGTAATTGCAAAGTCTAATCTTGACATTTTTACCTTTTGTTAGGCCATATACTGTGGAAATTGGTATAGAAGCTAAAGTGATTGGAAAATACGATATTGAACAAATAACACCATTCTATCACTTGAAAAGATACAAATCTCACATTGAAAAGTAGATATAAAATAGGTATAATATAACCTGTTTCATAACTCTGCATATTGCTGCTGGGACATCAGAAACATCACACTGTCCCAAGCAATTGAGAGAGAGTAAGAAGGCAAAACTCCTAACCTATTGTGGGTAAAAATGCATTACAGTGTTTTTATACTTCTGGCTACCTGCTTCCCCATGTTGACTGAAAAGTGAGGAAAATGATCCAAGTTAGTCTAAGTCAGATGATATCTGAGGAAAACTTGAATTCGTATCCACGTGTAAAAGAAGACTAAGAATCAGCAAGGAGATCATTTGAGGTAGGGATTCTGAGTTTAGGCTCTGGAAGTAAAGAGTCAGGGTTCAAGTTCTGGCTACTCCACTTGTAATCTGTGTGATGGTGTGAAAAACACCTCTTGGTGCCGTAGGCTCCTTATCCGCTTGTTAGTAGTATCTGTTTCAGAGTAGTTTTTGTGTTGTATACAATAGTGCCTATTACAATTTAAAGCTATCTAAGTGTATTCCTTGGAAGAATTATACTGCTGTCCGTATTTTCTCTGATTCCTGCTTATAAAGGAGACCTTGATACTGCTCCAGCAGATAACCAACTGGGGTTTTAGGGTTAGGTTATAGAAAATAGTCTGGAAATTTGCTGTGAAGCTAACTGCCTAAATAGGGGTATTGGGGAATATAAAAATGTTTAACAGGTACAATGTCAAGTAAACAGTATGACAAAAACACCAAGGAACAGAAGTATTAAACACATTTTAGAAAGAAAAATATTGACATACATTATTGGATTAAAGAAAAAGGTGGAATGACACCTTTCTCTGAGATGGAACAATAAGTTTGGATTAGATTATAAATTATTTTACATTCAATTGAAAGAATACGTGAAACTCAAAAGTGATTTATTAAAGAGAAGTAATATGCCCTGATATTGATTAATGTAATTCTTCATTTTATGGGCAAGAATTTTGTTCCATGATGATGATTTTGAGCTAACTCAAAAGAGCTACATGTTCACAAATTGTATTCACTTAAACTTCAAACTGTCAGAGAGAATTGTGTTATAGTGGACAAAACTAGGAACTTGAGACCTGAATATTAGTGTTTTGTGGGATCTTTTAGAGCATCCAGGTAGAAATAAGCCTTGCAAAAGGGGACTTCTGGGAAATTATGGCCTAGAGTAAGTGCAAATTTTCAAATTCATACAAGGAGCAACCCAAGTTCAAAAGGTCGGAAAATATAAAATGAAAAGAGTCACTGTTGAAATTAGAAATAAAATCAAATACCTAACAGCAAACTTTGAGGAAATTCTGAAATTCCTGACATAGGAATTATGTGGTAAAGGACATAAGTGTCCCTCCATATTCCAATCTCAGGGAGCAAGCAAGAGCTGAAGGCAATGTCAAGGCAGAAGAGTAGGGAAAAAACATATGATTTGAACTAAGGCTATTTTAATACTTCTACAAAACAGAGCTACAAACAATTTTGTGTAAGTGGCTGAGAGGTAGGTCAGAACACACAGGGAAATAGACACACATAGCATGGACAGAAGATTTTTTTCATTGATAAATTCACCATTGTGTTAAGGTGTTTATTCAAAATTAGAGATGGCAAGTAATTCCCGTGACTGGAACAGGATACCGTACTCCAGTGTGGTAGAAACTTCACTGTATCTCTATGGTGGTCCTGGAATATAATCAGACCAGAGTCAAATAAGATACTAAAACTTCTCTCTAGATGCAGCAATTTTTACCAAAAGCCTAAGTACAAAGTCCTCTACTGAAGCTGTGTGTTCCAAGCCCACCACCTTTAGGATTCTGAGTGATTAACACTTAAAATCAAACTAGTCTTATATACCCTTTTCATGGGCAGAATTGTGTTCCATAAAATTTGTACGCTGAAGTCCTATCCCATAGTACCTTATAATGTGACTACACTTGGCGATAGGGACATTACAAAGGTGATTATGGTTAAATGAGGCCTTTAAGATAGGCCACCATATAATATGACTGATGTCCCTGTAAAAAGAGATTAGGACACAGGCACACAAAAAGAGGGAGAGAAAGGCTATCTACAGGCCAAGGCAGATGCCTCAGAAGTTAACTCTGCAGACACCTTGACCTCGGACTTCACGTCTGTGAGAAAATACATTTCTGTCGTTTAGGCTACATGGCCTGTGGCGCTTTATTATGGAAGCCCTAGAAAACAAAAACACCCCTCCTACATAAATTCTAAGGGAGACCCATCAACTATATCTAGAAAAGAATACAAAGGGTCTAACTGAGGTCCATTTATTCTAGGTTTAGGAGAATATGTTTTCAATGTACTTCCCTACAGTCAAGAGTGTATAAATAGGGGGAAAGGCTATGAAAGAGGTTTCTGAAGAGACCAGCTGAACATCCTAAATATAATTGATGACCATTCTTAGTTTTCAGATCAATTTATTCACTGACGTGAATCAGAAGCAACAATTAAAACTGATTTCTTTGAAATTGAAAGATCTCTTTATGAAATAAATATTTTCCAGATGATTCCAAATCATTAGCATTCTATAGATACCCTTTATGCCTAAGTAAGAAAACTTTAAATAAATGCAATGAACTTTGAGATCTTCCAACTCTTTCATATTTTAAATTTTAAGAGAATTCAGTTATAATGTGCTATATTTTAATAGTTTACTGTTAGGCTTGTTTCAGAAATGCTACTCACTGTAAATCCCCTTTGTAAATTTATTTTTTATTTTCTTTACTATTACCATTTTCTAGTTAATTTCCCAGTTATTCTCCATAAATAGCTTTAATAAGAGACTACTGGTACAGGTTGGGGTAGCAGATGACAGCAATAGATATGACATGAAGAACTTACATGCTTAACATCATTGTCCTAAAATCCGATGCCCATTATACATAAACGGGAATTTCTCTCTTACTTTCTTATATCCTTCGTGCTATCTTAACCTTGCCTCGTAGCATAATTTTCCCAGGACCAACTGCCAGTTTCCCTCCCTCCCCTTGTAAAAAAAAAATCCTGATTATCTCTTATGTAGAGATACTTACTTATCCTAGTGTAAACCTCTTCTATTAAGGAGATGCTTAGAAGGCCTCGTCTTTCATGCTCAACTATCCCATTATTCCAGCAAATTTTTTCCTGCTAAGAGAAAGTTGTTTTTTTCTGCTAAATCAACTGAACCAATGGACATGCTGTTTGTTCTTTTTTGTCACTTTTTAAGTAAATGATTAGTGAAAAGCTAATATAACAGTATGAAGCTAACAAGGAACTGACAGAGATAACAAAGTAATTTGCCCTCTCTCAATCTTATATTAGACTATAATATCCTTAGAAATAGTAAATAGCAGAAAATATAGCAGCAAGGGGTTACTGCCTTGTACATACACATAAAATTCTATTAAAATTCTAAAGAAAAGAATAAATGAATGGCACAAATGAAAAGAGAAAATAATCCATACGTCCAAAATGCAGTGGTTTGACTCAGTAACTTTTCCCACTTGCAATTCACAATAGGGCTCCTGACGGGTGGGAGACTTTTCATAGTCATAGTCTCCTGGCTCATGATCAGAGTGCTGCTCACCCTCTTTTGCTTCACTCGCATTGGGTGATACAGGGAATCACTCCCATTAGGAGCTGTTCTTGACTGGCTGTTATCCTTGAGTAATTAAAGGACAGGAAAAGAAGAGTTATCCTACATTGGTTTCTACCTGCACCTCCTAACTCTGGTGCCATCGCGATGCTGGTTTTGTGTCTTGTTTTCCACCCATGCCTGAAGGAGCAGCAGTAGGCAATGATCTTCCTGCGGTAACGTGCTAAAGTGAAAGGCTGTCCCACAGCCTGTTCTCTGAACGTGGTTGTGAACTTCTACTACCAGAGGTTGTTCCTTTACCTGTCCCAATCTTTGGCTACTCTCTTCACCCAGATTTTGAATTTTTATCAGCTTTTATTAGACATTCATTCATTTCTATCTCCAGATCTGAGCTTGGACTGGGAATTAGCATTTGAGTTTAGTCTTCATCTTTCCATTTTGTCTGGCTTTAATTGTATTTGAAATTGAATAGATATTTCTATTTGAGGGGGCAAAACAAGAAATGAGGCTAGCAGATTAGAATAGGCATATGCACGGTTTATAACTAGATATAAGACTGTCTTCCAAAAGTCAAAGCTGATCAGACACAAAATGCCCTACCCTGAAAGGCAGTCTTCCGTATCACTTGACATGCTTATGTAGACACTCCAGGGATCGTTCAAGAGAAATATTTTAGAGATAATCTATGTTAAAATTACCTGAACGATTCGATATATCATTAGATTTTAAGCATATTGTGTGGTGCTTAACTTGGTATCAATAAAATCATGCTTTTACCTTTGTCTCTACAAAAGTCTATTTCCTGTGCCCCTGTATATTTTTAGTTCCCTTTATCCCAAGTCTGAACTGTACCATACCGTGTTCTGTCACTCTTTCAACCTCAACATACCATAAAATGTCTTTTTTCTTGTATTATTGGCAACTATAAGAATTTCAGGTGTGGTTTCTATGGCAACTCTTTACATCTGTATGCAATAACATGAAAAGTAAAAAACTTTAGCATGTAATGTAAAATTAATTCTTAAACATATTCAGCACCTTGAGTAGATTTCTTGTGATTTTTCCCTCTAATACCTCAAGTGGGTAAGAAAACTAATAGTCACTTTTCAGATATCCTCCTGTTACTTCCCCAGATATATATTTTTTATTTTTTTAACATAATTGTGCTTTATTTATTCAGGCAATTTTATTTTTATCATGCAATGGGCTCAAATCAGGCTGAAGGCAGAAGTTCTACTTGAATCATTTAACAAAGAGAGGCTTGAAATGGAAGATATGCTTTCTTAGAAATTAGTAGATCTCTCCACATGCAGTGCTGAATGATCATCAAAACACTAGAATTCTTCGTAAGGTATATTTACTAATGCATTATTCTCCAATGGATTAAAAGTAGATATCATAGAATATGATATAAAAATATTAAAATGACTGAAAGAAAAACAGGGCAGATAGTTCACATTATTAATAAGCTTTAGAGAATTTTTTTATATTTTAAAATCATGATCCCTGATCTCTCATTTTTAGAGAATGATTTAGGTTTTAGCAGGCTGTATCTTAATGAGTTGACAAATATATATGGATTTTGAATAATATCTTTTTCAAAATTGCTTTTATAGTTTCCCTGGACTATCACTTTCTCAAAGAGACCAAACTGTGTAAAAAAATAATGCAAAAAGCAAAAAAGCTTGAATATAAGTTTTGGATATTTATAGAATTTAGATTAATACCTCTCTTTCTGGAGGCAAATGTTTTCATATACTTCATGAATAAATTTCAGATAATTTTACTCTGTAAACCAAGAGAGTAATGGTTTCTGATTTTTGCTGTCTGTTCTGAAATTGAGTACTACTTAGAACTGTATTTATAATGCTTTATCTCCTTAGCCATCCTCCCTTACCCACCCCACTTTTCAAAAGTTAGCTTAACTTAGACCTTATTTTTATCACTTAAGAGATTTCATCAGGTTTCAAGTATCATTTCAGAATGACTGTCACCTCTTCTAAAGAAATAACAAATTCCCTTAATCTGAAGTACCAAAGTTCAATAAAAAATAACTTAGGCATCAGAACTATGCTACGATGTCAGATCTGAAGCATTTTAAAGAAAATAATATAACTATTTTATGTCTTGTAGTACTTGGAAAACTACATCACCAAAGTTACATAGAAACTTAAAACAGAAGAAAAAATCCAAACAACTTTCAACTTTGTAAAAGAAAAAAAAAATGTAGAATATGGACAAAGCCAAAGGCGGGTAGGATCGAGGGTAGGAGGTGAGAATGGGTGGGGAGGGGGAGAAGTGGGGGGAAATGGAGACAACTGTAGTTGAACAACAGTAAAAATAAATTAAAAAATAAACACAAAATAAGAAATAAAAAAATAGAATAAATACATGTTGTCCTTATGATGCAAAAACAATTGGGAGAAAAATGAAAATGCAGTCAATTTACTGTGAACATGTATGAATAGTTTTGGCAAGTTAAATTTTAATGTAAAGTTTAAAATGTCAATCTTCATTACATGTGTACCAGGAAATTCTAATGTAGGAGGGTTTAGAAAACATTCTTGATCATTAGCAGTCTTATTTTTCTATCCCATCATCTTGTATAATACCTTTTGTGACAAACTCACTCATTCACTGTTTTCTATTTCATTAAGAGCTGACCTATTCTTGATGGTCTTAGAAGCAATATTAACAAAGTTCCCCTACGAGAGGCCATAATTTCTCAAAGATCTGTCATTACATTTTACATGACATAATGTTCTGAGTGAGTACCAGCATTGCTGTTTTTCAGATTTGCACTTTATAGTCTTAATTATTACTGCACAAGTCTGTTCAATAACTCTAGGAGGTTTAATTTTCTTGTGCACTCTGTGAAATGCATTAAAAAAATTTGAAGGCTTGTAAACACTTTCTGCTTTGGAATAATTTCTGTATCCCTCCAACAGATACAGTTTACTGTCTCTAGCCTGAAATCTCCATGCACGGCTTTAGCTATGTTTTCTTCATAAAAGAATATTACATAAAACATATGACTTAGACCAAGTTTTGCAGATTAGCTCTGTTTAAATCCAGCAAAATAAACTTCAAATAAAATTTCAGTATCATTCTCCAAAAAATTGAATAACAATTATTTTTGATGGGTAATTATGAAGATTAAGTAAAGCATTTACATAAAATATTTAGAATAGTGGTTGGCTCTAAGAAATTAATGTTGTTCTTGTCATTGTTTATTTTTTTTACTTGATTTATTGCACTGGTTGTGTCTTCAGCAAAATGTGAAATATAGTAGCACCTCCTTATCCATAAGGGATACATTCCATTGAGATGACTTTCTCATATAAAAGTTAATTACTTTGTTATTTTATTTTCTAATAATAAAAAAATACATTCCTGTGATAAGTTTAAATTGTTCAAGATGTCCTGTCATCTTTATTTGTTTTTAACTTGGTTTGAGGATACTTCATTTAAGGTGTTGTACTTATGTTTGTGTGTGAGATTTGCTTGTAATTTTACTTTTACTATTTTCTTTATTAGAGTTGATATCAAAGTTGTGAATTTGGTAAAAAGTGACATGGATATATTTTAGAATTGAACACATGAAACCTATATAATTTTATTAACCAAGGTCACCCCTATACAGTCAATTAAAAATAAATTTAAAACATATATGTAAATTAAAAAGAAACCAAAATTTTTCTATGTATTATCACTCAGATTTTACCCTAAATCCATCTATCATTAATTTTACTTTACCATTATAAAATTTTAGAAGCATAACATTAAAATCTACAGTTTATTTTCAAGTCAAATATAAAATTTTCTATTGAGATTTTTGTGGCTATCATTCACATTTCTTAGAATTGTTAGTATTTCTCATACATACTTGGATTTACTGCAGGAAATTTAGTCTATTATTTTTCTATGATGTAACACCCTACTTATTATATTTAGTTTAAATTATATTTAGTATTTTATATAATGTTAGTATATTATATTTAATATATTTAAACTAAAAAGAAACAATGTAATGTTCTCCCAATTTAATTTTACCTTCTAGTGATTTCGTTGTGCTCTGATTTAAGAAAAGCTAAATCCTATCATGCATGCAACTGAATTTAAGTAGCTCATGAAAATAGGGATAGACAATATGCAGGCATTTAAAATTTGCCAAAGGTAAAATATTGGGTATAAGTCTTCCAAAATGTCAGAGAGGCAACAGAGTATCTGGAATTTGAAAACATTTCTTTATAATTAATAATCTGCTTACTACTCATTGTTTTATAATTCCCAATGGTTGACATAAGCATTGTAAAAGATTATAGGAAATCACTTACCTGTCATCATTTTATGTCTCTGGCATTTGTGATATTTTATACTACTATGAGTTAAAATATCACATGCAGTGCAGAATTTATTTTGGACTATCTGATTTGCCATTTATTAAAAATATTTTCAGTTTATTAATGAGTTTTAAAACTATAGATTTAATTTGTTGGGAAATTAAATTTTATTTCAATGCCTTTTTGATACGAAGGAAAACTAAACCACTGTGATGATAAAATTACCTGTCTAGAAATACTTTAGACTTAAACCCTACTTTCTTAATTACCAGTTAACCAACATAAGTCCCTCTGATTTAGACTGGGGGATTTCAATAATATATAGCATGATTTTATGTGGATTTATAAGTATATATCATTCAACCTTTAACTCTCATTCACTGAAATCTTCTTTGATGATTATGAGTGTGATTAATTAAAAATGTATTATCTCAAAGTAAAACAATTTAAAAACAATTTGCCTGTTATCAATATTCACTGTTTACTTTCAGAAATCATGCATGAATCAGAATTTTCTAGAGGTCTTTATAGATAGATTCAGTGGTTTCATATTCTATTCAATTCTTAGCAGAATTTATTATAAATCAAAGCATTAATTAAAAATATTAAAAAGAGGAATCAACAGAAGTGTTTCTTGATGATGTATAAAGATAAAGGGGAAACATCTGAAATATGGGAAATCTGTTAGAGCTGTTTCTTTAATGATATCATAGATAGATAAATAAAGGAATTTTTACCTGTTTTTTCTGGGCATAACTCATTTTTTCTAATGATTTTTAGAATCAGTGCTGTTTGGGCATGAGATACTCTTTTATTCTGCTTTGAGTTCAGTGTTTTATATTTTCTATTGAGTGCCTCCTTCATGATTATAAAATGGTTAAGCTAGGATTCAAATGCATATTTTCAGTTTTTATACCTTCGTTCACTACAGTGTATTTCTGCAAACACAACCCATGTAACTACTAAGCAGAGCGCAGTGTTTACTGAGGAAACACACCGAAGGCCATGGGCTTTGGGAACAGTAGGAGTTGAGGTTGAGACTTAGGGAGGCAAGAAGTTACTATCTTTCTTAAGAAATTCTGTGGTAGGAAGTTTGCATATATGATTTTCACATAACTACACATTTTTATAGATAAAGATAGGAGGCTATGAAGAAGGCTGAGGTGTTAAAGACCAATTTCCCCAAATCTCAGAACAATGGAGCTGCAAAGTCATGGTCTAAATGCTAGTATCATATGAGATTCAAATTCAGACTCAAATCTTGTTTTACTGCTAGTCGTGCAAATTTATTCATGTTGCTTCACCTCTCTAAGCTTCCATTGAATAGAGGTAACAGTAGGATTTTCCTGAGGATTAAGTGACAAGAAAAGTATTTAGCAAATGCGGCTCAGTAAGTATTAGTTGATTTTGCTATTGCTGTTATTTCAATTTAAAGGATTTTATAGATTGAGCATTTGAGTAATGACTTGAAACATATAATATAGAAATATTTTTTTTATTTTTCCATTGCTTTTAGTATTTTCCTGTTTATAATATATTATATTGTATGGCTTCTCATTTAGTAGGTGATTTTTAACTTTTCTATGTCTTTTCAGTGATTGCTATATTTTTTTTCATTAAAAGTACTTGATATAGCCCTGGTTGGCGTAGCTCAGTGGATTGAGCGCGGGCTGGGAACCAGAGGGTCCCAGTTCGATTCCCAGTCAGGGCACATGCCTGGGTTGTGGGCCAGGTCCCCAGTGAGGACCATGTGAGAGGCAACCATACATTGCTGTTTCTCTCCCTCTCTTTCTCCCTCCCTTCCCCTCTCTCTAAAAATAAATAAATAAAATCTAAAAATAAATAAATAAATAAAAGTACTTGATATATCATAGCAATAAGATTGCATACGTAGTTATAAAATAGTCATACATATTTTTTATTGGAAACTTTATTATCATTATTGATATTTCTGATATGAAAGTAGAAACACATACAAAAATAGGTTTCTTAAGTTTTTACTCTTGTTCAATTAATAAAGCAAATAAGTGGATTTTTCAACAATTATATTTTCATACATACTTGTACTTTCAGAATGTAAAATGGTACTGTTTTTAACATGTACTGCTGTAGACTTTTTAATGAATTATATTAACTTCAATATTAAATATGTATATGAAATATTCTATCTTATGGACTATATTCTTTTCACAATTTAATAATTATTATATAGTATAATAACATAATAAATAAGAATATTAAAATATTGTATAACAATTAGAGTTCAAATATTTTCTTTTCTCTGTGTGACATAAGTCCTACTGAAAAGCACAAATAAAATTTAATTACTTGGGTAGATAGAGGGAACTCATGAATCCCAAGGGAAATTTTTACAAATGATCATCTGAATAAATGCATAAAAACATTTAACATAATTCAGCATTCTTTCATGATAACAACTTTTTTTGCAAACTAGATGTAGAAGGATCTACCTCAACATAATAAAAGCCATGTATGAAAAGCCCACAACTAACATCATGCTCAACCTAGAAAACAAAACTCTTCCTAAGATCTGGAAAAAGACAAGGATCCTCACTCCTATTCAACATTATTCTAGAAGTCTCTGTTAGAGAAATTAGGCAAGAAAAGATAAATAAAAAGCACTCAAACTGCAAAGGAAGAAGTAAACGATCAGTTTGCAGATGACATAATCTTATATATAGAAAACTCAAAAGACTATACACACACAAATTATTAGTACTGAGAAATGAGTTTAATAAGTTTGTAAAATATAAAATCAACATACAAAAGTCAGCTATGTTTCTATAATAACAAACTATCATAAAAGGAAATTAAGAAACCAATGCCATTTATAATACCATCAAAAGAATAAAATACTTAACCAAGGGGGTGAAAGACACATATGTGAGAAACTACAAAACATCAATGAAAGAAATTTGACACAAATAAGTGAAAAGCCAACCCTGGCTGAATTGATGGATTATTCAGTTGGTTAGAGCATCATCCCGATACATCGAGGTTGTGGGTTAGATCCCCAGTCGGGGCACATAGAAGAATCAACCAATGAATGCATACATAAGTGGAACAACAATTCTCCCTCACTCTATCTCTCCTTCTCCCCTGCCCTCATATTCTCTCTCAAATCAATCAATAAATAAAAATTTTTAAGAAAAGCAAGTAAGTGGAAAACATCTGTGTTCATGGATTGAACAGCTTAATATTGTTAAAATATCTATACTCCCCAATTCAAACTATGGATTCATGCAATTTCTATCAAAACCCCAGTGGCATTTTTTACAAAAATAGAAACAACAATCCTTTCATTCATAGAATAAAGACACACATAGCCAAACAATCTTGAGAAAGAACAATAAAGCTATAGAAAACACCATCCTGATCTCAATATATATTACAATAGAAAGCTATAGTAATTAAAACAATATGGTACTCACATAGAAACAGAATATGAACATGTAAAACATAATAGAATGACCAGAAATTAATCCACATATATATGGTCAACTGAACTTCAGCAAGGGTGCCAAGAATACAAAATGGGGAAAGAGAGTTGCTTAACAAATAACATTTAAAAAACTGAAGATTTACATGCACAGAATGAAACACTGGACCCTTATCTCATACTGTACACTAAAAAAACGACTTAAAATGGATCCAGCATTAAACATAAAACCTAAAACTGTAAACCTCCTAAAAGAAAATATATGGAAATATCTTCATGACCTTAGTATAAACAATGATTTCTTAGATATCAAACCAAAAACACAATCAATAATAGCAAAAATAGTGATACAACATAAAAATAAAATGTTTCTGCATAGAAAAGGAAACAATCAATAAAATGAAGGAAATTTACAAAATGGAAGATAATGTTGGTAATCCATTCATTATTTGAAGGCAACATTTCTCAAGGACCTAATATACATCTTAAAAAAATTTTTTTATTGTTTTCAGTCACAGTTTTCCTTTTTCCTTGTTGCTCCCTTGCCCCACCCCCACCTCCACAGTCAATCCCCCCATTGTCTGTGCCCACAAGTCCTCTATTCATGTTCCTTGGCTTGTCCCTTTCTCTTCATCATCTCATTCCCCCCTTTCCTCCTCCCCTCTGGTCAATGTCAGTTTGTTCTTTATTTCTAAGTCTCTGGTTCTATTTTGCTTGCTTATTTGGTTGATTAGGTTCCACTTACAGGTGAGATCATATGGTATTTGTCTTTCATGACCTGGCTTATTTCACTTAGCATCATGCTCTCCATTTCCATCCACACTGTCATGAAGGGTAGGAGCTCCTTCTTTCTTCTGCTGTGTAGTATTCCATTGTGTAAATGTACCACAGTTTTTTGATCCACTCATTTACTGATGGGCACTTAGGCTCTTTCCAGCACTTGGCTATTGTAAATAACACTGCTATGAACATTGGAGTGCACTGCAATGTGGCTATCACTGAGAACACAGGATAAAGTGTGACCCTTTGAAAACAAGTGTTTCATAAATACGGGCAACTGAAAGGAGATGATGAATGGCATGGAAGAGTCATGTTAATATCCAGATGTTTGCTTCATGCTGTGTTGTATATTGTAATACAGGTAATAAGTACATTTTTAGTGGGAGTAGCATGCTAAAAGTCTAGGACAAAGCTTAAATTATTTTTATTTATAAAATAGAGAAATGACATTTTTCTCATTTCTATGAAAACACAAGTGGAAGATACTGTCTTTCATGAAAAAAAAGATAGTACTAAAGAGTCTAATTTCTGTATTAGAATTATTAATAATAGTGGTTTTCTTGGAATTTAAAAAATTGGTAATATCTAAAGGGTCATATAATTTCAGAAAATTAGTGTCTTGGGCATAATGTGATATTTGTACTCTCTTACATAAAACAGAGTTTTTACAAAATATTAAAATCAATTGGTTATTTCATCTTTCATGACACTTTTAACATTTTTTCTTAAGGTATATGTGATATTAATAATACTAATAATATTACACAGACACCAAGAGACAGACACACGTACACATACTAATAGAAGAGAAAAAAATCCTTGCTAGTATCCATACATTTACAGATGGTGAGTTTATTGCGCTGTATTCATAGAACTTTATAATATCAGGAATGATAACAACTGGTGTACCGTGTTAATTTTTCACATAAGGAGTCCAGAGGTCTCACATATTTCTTTCAGAACATATCCATTTATAAATACAATATCTGTTTTTGTGTTTATGATATTTCTTCTGTGACTTTAGTCACATCCAATAATCCTTAACCATCACTGCAGGCCTTTGCAGTGACTTAATCATATACTCACCGATCAACATGCCTACAAAGTTAAGCAATTCTTTAATGTGTATATTTTATTTTTATAGCTCTAAGTTTTACTCAAGGGAAAATTACCCAGTAAAACAGGAAAAGTATCTTCTACATACAACGTGATGAAAAGTCTAGATTGAGAATTGAAATATGTGGCAGGATTATTGAATAGGAGTTTGTCCTATATATGTATCATTACCTTTGGATTAATCTCCATCCTATTTCACCTCACCTTTTGGCCTTGGTGCTAAGGACACCATACAAAGAAATGTTAGAGAAATAATCTATAAGTTAGAGTCAGACAACCCTTCAGATCCATTGCTTATTGTTATGCACGTAGAAAACATTAGCAAATAATTAAGAGTTAGAAAATTAGGTATGTCTTAGAAATGTATTAATTCTCATTTATTGGAGGATTTATATTGTTTTATTATAATTTGTCATTTTAATGACCAAAAGTCTGTATGTCATATAAGTTGTAATTTACTTTTATTTTATTTAATCATTTCCATATATTTCTAAGTCAAACTTATAACCCAGATTTGATTCATAAAATACAATTTTGGATAAAAGTCTACACCCTCTGCCACAGGGTCCAAACTGATGAGCAAAGTCATGTTTAGGTGATTCCAGTAGTCTTTATAAAGAATCGAGTACCTTAGATGAGATATCAGAGCTGTATATAAAGACTTACATATGTAAAGACTAAAAAATGTAAAGGTGCTCCTTTACATTTTCCCTTGAATTTAGGAGGAGATAAAATCTACAATTAGTGAGAAATAAAAAAAAAATTTTTTTTAACTTAGGGCAGTCTGTAAGTAGGAAGGTTATAAGGCTAGATAATATAACTTCCCTGTTGAGCTAACTATTTGAGATGGAGTATAGTTACTTTGAGGGGAACCTTGTCAAATAAAATGGGACCATATTATTGTTCGTTAAGCAGCAATTGCTGAATTAGAGTCTTATGGGTAATACTCTGTGATCTTTTTCTCCTTTCAGATGTTAAAAAAAAAACGTGTCTCTGGGTAGGAGAGGAAACAATTTTAGCATATCTTAAGGCAGTGAAGTTCAGGAGAATACTCATTTATTTTTATTTTATTTTATTTTTTTGTTCAATTACAGTTATCTGCATCCTCTCCCCTCCCCTACTCCCTTCCCCTCCAGCCCCACCTCCCCCAGGAGAATACTCATTTTTTTAATAGTCTTCCCCTTTCATACTTCTTGGCCCACCAACTTCAGTTTTACATCCTCTAGTTCAATACCACATTCTAAAGATGAAGGAATTTCAAATCAAAGAAAAAAAAAAACTTACTTTATGGTCAAAGAATAATTTTGCCCTCTATCCTTTCCCGTCTCCTAAAAAAAAAGGCAAATCTAATCTCTTCAATAAATACTTTTTTACAATTCAATAATATGACAGGAAATGAAGTAAGTTGGCAAACAACTAGAAAGTTATTTTTTTTTAATATATGAATTGTCAATTGGGGTTGGGAGTGAAGCAAAGGGGTAAATAGACTCTTTTTTGTGTATTCCTATATTTTTCAAATGCTATTACAAGTGTGGATAATATAAAAGTATCATTTATCAAATTATAAATATCTGAAAATTATATAACTTTTCTAAAGAAAGCAAGGCACATAACATGTAGAAATCCATGCTCTTACCTTAATAAAGAACGTATTCCTTGTACCATGTTTAGGAATATTGGAATTTTCAGAAGCCATTTTTCTATGCAATAATAATAAAATAAATATATAACAAATAATATATTTGTGGTAATTCTATAAAAGAAATAATAATAACTCATAATTTTATTAAAATTTTATATTCAATAATTTTATATTCTATGCAATAATTCAATACTAAATGTATAAAAGTAAATGTATAATATCTCCATACAATAACACTAGATTTAATTAATTAATTAATCAATTAAAATAAACATTATTGACCCTGGTTGAGTGGCTCATTTGATTGGGGCATTGTCCCATAAACCAAAAGGTTGCGGGTTTGATTCCCAGTCAGGGTACATACATAGGTTGTGCATTTGATCCCTGGGTTCAGGGTACATACAGGAGGCAACATATCTCCCTCTCTGTCTCACTGTTTCTTCCCCTCCCTTCCTTTGTCTCTAAGATTAATATTGAAAAATATCCTCAGGTGGGGGTTAAAATAATAATAGTAATAAAAAAATGCTTAGTCAGGGACAAAAGTTCTGCCAGCCTGCTTAGACACAATCTTAAAATCACTATATAGTTTATAAATTCCCATATTTTATTACACTAAAATAAAAGAACACTATATCCTACTTTCCAAATGGCCAGTAAGTCTCAAAATTATCCTCTTTTGGAACTTTCTCCTTTCCAAAAGGGCACTGATAATTATGTGTTTGTCTCTGTTAAGACTGGAATATTTCAGTTTGCGTTTTTGGAGAGGCTCACTCCAAGTCAGTCATTATTTCCACCAAGTACTCCAAATTGTATTTATTTATTTACCTGACATGTGATCAATGTGTATATACCATATATGTGAAATAGTTCTATATACTGAAAATACAGCAATAAATAAGTAGCATAATATTGTTTTCCTGGTAGATACTTTATTTTTATGGAGAAACAGGCAATGTATAATAATTATTTAAATTACATTGATAGGTATATAGAGAAAAATTAGACTAGAGATTAGATAGATAGATAGACAGACAGATGGGTACACACACAGACAGACATTCAGGCAGACAGATGGTTGTACAGGTTGCATAGCAGAATAAAGCATGTTAGAGAACAGAAGAAGCTGGGTGATAGGGGAATGAACAGAGAGAGATTAGGCATTAAAAATGTCTGAATCAAAATGGATCACAGACCTAAATATACAACGTAAAAGTATAAAACTCATAGATGAAAACATAGAAGCATATCTAGATGACCTTGGGTTTGCTGATGACTTTTTTGATATAACACCAAAGGCACACTACACTCCTGCTATAAAGGTCAATATCCAAACACTGGCAACACCAAATGCCGGGGAGGGCGTAGAGCAATGGGAAGTTATTGCTGGTGGGAATGCAAAATGGTACAGCCACTGTAAGAGATGGTTTGGAGGTTTCTTTTATATGATGTGTATGCATGCGTGCATGCGTATATATGTGTGCATGTATGTATGCATGTATATATTGAGTTGGCAAAAAAATCTATATGGCTTTTTCCATAAAATAAGAGATACATTTTTATTTTTACCAATAACTTTATTGATTTGAATATTTTGACTATGTCAGCTATCTCCCATGTGGTATAACAGTGATGGTTCTCAACCAATGTCTCGATTTGATTAGTGTCACTTCAACTCGTGTATCCGACTGTGGACCATCGTCCAGTGAAAAATCTCCAGCACAAAACTTCGCAAACCACTTTCACATGTCCGATCAGTCACAGCACCTTCTCCATACACTGCACAACGCTCTTTTGTGTGTTTTTACCTTTCTTGAAATATAAATCATAATATGCCAAAATTTTGTGTATTTTCTTCCATTTTCAATATTAAAATGGCTGCACAAAAATTCACCAATGTTGATAAGCTTTTTTAAATGCATGCTGATATGACAACTGTCACAATCCAATCTAACAAAATTGTTTCGGATGAAGACAAGTAAGTGCTAGTAGAATCATCTTATGAAAAAAAAAGTAGAACTCTTTGGCCAACCCAATATATGTGTGTATGTATGCATGTATATTTGTGTGTGTATTTTTACATACCAAATATACATATATATTTAACATATATAATTGATGTCTTGATGAGTTTGAGATAAGCATACACCTGTGAAACCATCTCTCCAATCTATGCCATAAACATACCTCATAATCTACACTTAAGGTGCTTTTTGGGTTTTCAAGTAAAATATAATGGCTGATTGGACTTCTAGTGTGAAAGTGGTAGATACAGAGTAAATAGAATACTTCAAATATTTTGTAGGTAATCAGACAGAACTTAACTGAAAGACAAGCAGAATGAAGGAAAAAATAATTATGAATGACCCACTGATTTTGGATTGAGTCACAGGTTAGTTGTTAGTTTCAGTTACTGAGCTGGTGAAAACTTGGGGCCAACCAGGTTTGGGTGGATGGGTTCTTCTCTTTGTGACATGTTAATTTTCAGATGCCTGGAAGGCAGTCAAGTGGTTGCTTTAATTTAAAATTCGGACATAGGAATTTGGAACTGAGTGGATTAGTCAGTGCTGGCTTTAAAATATAGAATCCAACAGCATAAGAATGGGATATAAGGAGATGAGAATGGGTGGAATAACTTAAAAATATACATACAGAGAAAAGAGACTAGAATAAAAAGACTGCTATTGGAATTGGCTACATGGATGTTCTTGGTGACTTTGGTGCATTTCAGTAGAAGGGTAAAGGCAGAAATAATTTTTTTCACTATGAGTTAAATTTGAATCTAAAACATGATTTTTGAATATCATGTAAGAGAAGAATTTTAAGAGCTCTTTTTTTTGAAAGGAAAGAAGATTTAAAATGATTCCTCAACTCCTCAGAGAGATGCTAACATTTTCAGAAAAATTTGAAAATCTTAACAAGGAATTTTATAAGCAGATAGAGAATGAGGAGTCTCCTGAAAAGGGGCGAGGAGAACTATGGGGCAGGATTTGACTCTGGCATTACAGCTCTTATGACTGACACCTGTCAGTCAGCAAGGTAGGGCCTTTTGGAAAACCGTGAGATACAAGGACCATTAATCCTTAAGTAGGTGATGTAGGGGGACAGCAGCCAATGTTTAAAGAGCAGGCAAAACAATTTTACCTCTCCGTTTACAGAAAGCTAGTTCTTGAGAGCATGTGGCTGGAAGCTTCTTCCTTTATTATCAAGCTTTCTCTTGCATCCACAGTTTATGGTGGCAAGATAAAGGGGGAAGAAAATCACTAAGAACATTCTGCAGCAATGTTGAGTTTATCTAAGAGAATGTCTTAAATCGGAAGATATTTAATTGTCATTAATTGGGAAGTTCAAGGGTTTGCATTTTTTATTATGTTGAATTTTTCCACATTAATAGGACTTATGGTCACAAGAAAATTTAATATAGTAATGTTCTGGGAGCCGAGTCCACCCCACTGTGGATTAACAAAGTCCCGGAGGGCCCCGATGACCCACACAGTGGAACCGGCAGGGAAAAGCACCGTGCATTTCTCTGCTTAATCATTCTATCGCTTCCTTTGCTTGGGGTCAGTGTGATTTATTGTGGGACTGGGACAGATGGCAATTCCTATAATGGGACAGAGTTCTTGGAAAATTACAATGATAGTCTAGTGGAAAGTACCCTCGCTCCCATATGCCCCCCTAAATGGTATAAGACTCATCAGGAATGGGAATGGAGGAAACTTTTTGGCCCAAGTCCTACGCCCTCATTGGCTCCCACCACCTCAGGCAGAATACGGGCCCCTGAGAGTAGAATTAGGTCTAAGAGGCGAATTTGGTCAGCTCTCTATCGTTTTCACTTTATCACGACCCCTAGGCCTACAGACCCCTCACTGCCCTACACAAGCATTTATTATAAAGGAACTCATTGGGTTAATATTAATGATTATTGGCAAGATTACTATAAGCTCCCCTTTTGGGAAGCTCTGAAAAGATCAGGCCCCACTTGGTGTGTATTGTCTAAAGAGGCCAAGAAAAAGATAAGACAGCAAATAATAGATATGTATAAATATCAGGGGTATTGGGAGACTGCAAGATGGCTAGAGAGCAGAGGAGATATAGACTAGAGTACGAGACAGACATTAGCCACATAACCACAAGAGTCTTCCGCGTGGCCCTACTAGAAAGCTGAAACAGTCTCATGCCAGCCCTTGTGCCAGACGTGTGGCTGGCTCATTGTAACCGAAGAGTGTGCCTAGCTCCGAGAAATCAAGGTATTAAGATAATGTGGTTAGACACTTTGCTGATCAATAAGTAAGATTAGAGCTAAAAGCTTGCCAACTAGCTAAGATTAGAAATATAGCTTGCAAAGCAAAGGTTTTATTGCAACACCTGTTTGGCTTGTTTAATACATATATCATGCTTGTACGGAACTACTGCAAAGCAATGTATTATGAAAAAACCACTTGAGATGTAGAATCCCCCTGCTGCTTGAGCTTGCAAAAAATTATATAAATAAAGGTCTCTGAAGCCAGATAGAGAAGTGTCTGGCCGACGAGCTAGAAGCTACACCATCGCGTGTCGTTCTTCATTTGCCGACTCCGCCCCCCCTCGCTCACCTGTGGGACCCCTGACCTGGCTGGGGCTGGCCCCCCGGGGCAGTAATGAAAATATGAAGTTAATTGTTTTCCTATATAAATAATATGTAGATATCTCACCATGTTAGACTCTAAATGCTGCTTAATTTGGTTTTCTGTATGTATTTAACAATTTAACAGAAATCTATTTAATATACCTCATTTAAATTTACTCAGGTTAGTAATTTGCACAATAATAAAATGAAGATAAGTTAGCCACCATTTTCTATTTAAAATAAAAAAACACTTATAATAAATAATTCTCAAAGTTATAACATGCCATTTGGCAGTCTCTTCTCCCTCATAAAAAATAATTCTACTTCCCTTAACCTTTTCATAAATCTTCAATTATGTGGTGTTTTCACCATTTCATCAAATCTTTCTTATGATGAGAAAGTTTAAACTTGATAAAATTCTAGCCAAAACCTAATCAGCAGATTACAGAAATTTTATTAAAATGGTGTCAACTTAAACCTATAAATTAATTCAATTGTTTAATTCATTTTGTCTTAAAATAAAATAAAACTAACTTACCAACTGTGTTTAACCTGGCTGGAAATGAAACATTCAACATCCATGAACCTGGTTGTAGCTATTTACACTTCAGAGATGGTGTCAGTGTTTCCCAAGAAAGTAACATTATTCTTTTCTTTTCTGTGTTTGAGGAATGCTACCTTTAATTTGAATTTATATTTATTTGAAAGTAGACTTTCTGAAATTTGTTTGACTTCTTCTCATGACTTCTATGGTTTTAGATTTAAATCTGTGGATGCAACTTCAAATTGCTTGAAACTATGGACTCAACATCTGCCTTCTTGAATTGTATCAAAGCCTTCATCGAATTCTTTCCATATGTATAGATTCAGTATCGTTAACTTCTACCTCCTACATGTATATTATTTGAATCTTTCTAGGGATCTTTCATTTAATCCTTTATATCTCCAAATTTATCATAAGTATGCTTCAAGTCCTTTAATGAATCATCTGTTAATTTTTCTTAACGTCTTTCTTATATTTTTATGAAGACTTTCTGTCTTTCTTTGTATTGTTCTTTGCCTCATTTTTTAAAGTATTTGATTAAGTATTTGAACCCACCCTCTTCACTCATAGATTCAGTTTCAGACTCTTAAAGTCTGTTCAGCAAATATGCTTTTGAATTATTGTCCATGCCTACTTACCCTTCTTTGCTTCCTTACTTGGTTTCTTTTTTGCTTCCTTCTTTGCTTCTTTCTTCAAATCCTTCTTCTCGTCCTTCTTTGCCTCTGGGTCAGTGTCTGCTTTGGCATCTTTCTTGACACCTTTCTTGGCATCTTTCTTGCCCTTTGGTTCATCACCTTTTTCACTGGATTTTGTTGCATCTTTTTTTGCATCCTTATCATCTTTTGCATCTTTTGTTTTATCTCCAGATTCTGCAGCTGGCCCCTTGTCCTTCTTTGCACCTTTATCTTTTGGGGGCTCCTTGTTTGTGTCTCCTTTTTCCTCTCCAGATTCTGCAGCTGGCCCCTTGCCCTTCTTTGAACCTTTATCTTTTGGGGGCTTCTTCTTTGTGTCTCCTTTTTCCTCTCCAGATTCAGAACCAGACCCCTTGTCCTTCTTTGAACCTTTCTTATCTTTTTTTGAATCTTTCTTTGTGTCTTTTTTTTCCTCTCCAGATTCTGAACCAGACCCCTTGTCCTTTGAACCTTTCTTATCTTTCTTCAAAGCTTTCTTTGTGTCTCCTTTTTCCTCTCCAGATTCAGAACCAGACCCCTTGTCCTTCTTTGAACCTTTCTTATCTTTTTTTGAATCTTTCTTTGTGTCTTTTTTTTCCTCTCCAGATTCTGAACCAGGCCCCTTGTCCTTTGAACCTTTCTTGTCTTCCTTCACAGCTTTCTTTGTGTCTCCTTTTTCCTCTCCAGATTCTGAACCAGGCCCTGTGTCCTTCTTTGAACCTTTCTTGTCTTTCTTCAAAGCTTTCTTTGTGTCTCCTTTTTCCTCTCCAGATTCTGAACCAGGCCCCTTGTCCTTTG
>PVJI01023541.1:0-23396 GCA_004026765.1 Micronycteris hirsuta
TTTTTTTGGAATAGTTTGAGAAAGACAGGAGTTAGCTCTTTGAATGTTTGGTAAAATTTGCTTGTGAAGCCATCTGGTCCAGGGCTTTTGTGTGCCAAGAGTCTGTTAATTACTGCTTTGATATCGCTCGTTGTTATCAGTCCATTCAGGTTTTCTGATTCTTCCTGATTCAGTTTTGGAAGACTGTATGCTTCTAGAAATTTACCCATTTTGCCCAGGTTGTCCAGTTTCTTGGCATATTGTTCATAGTAATTTCTTATAATCCTTTGTGTTTCTGTGATATCAGATGTTACTTCTCCTGTTTCATTTCTGATTTTATTCATTTGGGTCCTCTCTCTTTTTTTCTTGATGAGTCTGGTTAAAGCTTTGTCAATTTTGTCTATCTTTTCCAGGAACCAGCTCCTGGATTCACTGATTTTTTGAAATTTTTTTTAGTCTCTACGTCATTTAATTCTGCTCTGATCTTGATTATTTCCTTCCTTCTACTTGCTCTGGGTTTTGTCTGTTGTTGTTCCTCTAGTTCTTTTAGATGTAGGGTTAGGTCATTTCTCTGAGATCTTTCCATCTTCTTTAGGAAGGCTTATAATGCTATGAACTTCCCTCTTGGGACTGCTTTCGCCGTGTCCCGTAGGTTTTGGGCTGTTGTGTGTTCATTTGCATGGAACAGTTTTCTATCCCTTCACTTTCAGCCTGTATATAACGTTTGTTCTGAGCTGAGTCTCTTCAGCTACTCTGTGTCTTTTGATTGGAGCATTTAACCCATTTACATTTAAGGTTACTATTGATAGGCCTTATTCATTGCCATTTTCCCCCTTGTCCCTGTGTTCCGGGAGAGAGGATAATTGTCACAACTCAGTGATGAGTGCACATGCGTTCACTCTCCTACGTTCTATGCTTTAGTCTTTGTTTGAAGTGTTCCATAAGAAACAGCTTTGCTTTCCTTTAAAGCACTCAGGTGCCAGAAGTGAAGCGGGGCGGGGGGTGGGGGGCGGTCAGGATTGGGGGTGCACTACAGTGCTTCTCCAGACAGTGAGCATGGCAGAGGAGGAGCATAAAGGCCTGGAGCCTGGGTCAGCTGGGGTGCGGGCTGTGGCGCAGGCCCCATCTGGAAGGGCAGCCGTGTTCAGTTCCAATCACTGCCGGCAGGCACTACCGTGCGCCTGATATGGCCAGACTCTCTGACTTTGTTTCTTTATTTTAAAGCTTTTTTAATATATTTTTTAAAATATATTTTATTAATTATGTTATTACAGTTGTCCCAATTTTTCCCTCTTAGCCCCCCTCCACCTGGTACTTCCATTCACTCCAGCAATGCCCCCCATTAGTTCATGCCCATGGGTCATGGTGTATATAAATTCTTTGGCTTCTGCATTTCCTATAATGTTCTTAGCATCCCCTTGTCTATTTTGTACCTACCAATTATGCTTCTTAATCCCTGCACCTTTTCCCCCATTCTCCCTCTCCCCCTCCCAGATGATAACCCTCCCAATGATCTCCAGAACTATGATTCTGTTCCTGTTCTGGTTGTTTGCTTAGTTTGTTTTTTAGATTCAGTTGTTGATAGTTGTGCATTTGTTGCCATTTTAGTGTTCATAGTTTTGATCTTCTTTTTCCTAAATAAGTCCCTTTAACATTTCATGTAATAATGTCTTGGTGATGATGAACTCCTTTAGTTTTACCTTGTCTGGGAAGCGCTTTACCTGCCCTTCCATTCTAAACGATAGCTTTGCTGGATAAAGAAATCTAGGTTGTAGGACCTTGCTTTTCATCACTTGATGCTGTCTGGTCTGGGGCTGGGACTGCTTAGTCCCAAGGATCCCTCCTGATTTTTATCCATCACACGTGAAAGTGGAACTGCCCACTCCACCGCCACTGCCCCTGTCTGTGCCTCTGCCCCTTCCTACCCCTCTGAATGAATGTGGCTTCTTTAAATCCTTGGTTGTCAGACTTCCTTGGTTGTCTTCCTTGGTTAAATCCTTGGTTGTCACACAGCTTGATTTTCCCATGGTTCTGGGTATAGTTTTGAGGTCTAGCTGTAGTTCTTTCTGTGGTTGAGCAAGGAGGTGAAGAGTTTACCTACAACTCCATCTTGACCGGAAGTCCTGACTTATGTTCAAAAGAAGCTGTAAGTCTAGGTTTTATGTGGAATTGCCTGACTCTTCATTTAAAAACTTAAAAATACTGTGTAAGCCAAACCTAGCCTCTGGGTCAACCTGCCCTAGAGGCAGCCACGTGTACAAATGAAGCATTTACTAATTCAACAGCCATTCTTTGAGTACCTTCACTCTGACAGGCCCCGTGCCAAGCTAGGGACCCAGACGGGAATGAATGCTAATTCAGCATCATGGGGGACAGAAATAGAAACAAACCCCCATCCAACAAGGGGGTGCTCCCTGCACAGTACTGTGTCACATCGTGAGGTAAAGCGTGCGGGTGTTCAGAGAGGCCCCGGATCTTCAGACTCCTGTGGGAGCCGTTGCTCCCTGGGGCTCCCTTTGATCAGGGACTGCCTGGGGCAGAGTGCTCTGTCCAGAGGTGCAAGCTGAGTGAAGGCTGAGGAGTGAGTAGAAGTGCATATGAAAGAGCCACTTTTTATTATTAAGAGAATGTGTCAGTAATTGCCATTAAAAACAGTTCAAAAGATCTTCCCTGGGCGAGAAAACAATGTTCGTGAATAAGAAGGCTCAGTATTGTAAGATGTCAATGAATTTATAGATTCAATCCAACTCCAACTAAAATCTCAGCAGGTTTTTTTTAATTTGTTTGGTTTTGCTGGACACCGACTGAGTTTAAGTTATATGGAAGTGTAAAGGCCCCCCAAACCCATGAGAATGTCAGAACAAAGCGGGAGGACCTAGCCTACTGGGTATCAGGACAAGAGGCACTACAAAATCACAGGAAACTGAACACTGTGATACTGGGAATAGAACAGAACAAAGTCTAGAAATTGACTCCCACACATACTGTCACCTGACTGACAGCAACGGGGACACTGAAGTGCAGTGGCAAAAGAATGACCTTTTTCAGTAAATGATGCTGGGCCGAGTGAGTACGCATGAGGGAAAAAAAAATCTTAAAAGTGCTTCCCACAGTTCACCAAGGCCAGATGGGTCTCGGCCGGACGGCAGAGCTGAGATTACGTCTGCAACAACGATGCTCGTAAAGAACATCTCCATGGCCATAAAATAAGCAAAGGTCTTACACTGGCACAAAGACATTAACTGTTAAGGTCAACCAACATGTTGACAAAATGGGCTAAGTAAGAACTTCTGATCATCGAAAGACATTATTAACAGAGTGAAAAGGCAAGTTACAGAAGGGAGACGATACCTGCAACACATTAATATAACAAAGGACTTGTATCTAGAATATAAAGAACCCTACCAAGCCACCAAGAAGACTGACAACCCTATAGAAAAAACTAGCAAAGTCTTGAACGGCCAATGAACACATGGAAAGGTCACAGGTCATCAGAGAAGCACGAATTCAAACAGGATCCCACCAATGGCCCGGTAGAATGGCGAAAGTAAGAAAGGTGACGAAAGTGAGCCTTTGGGAGAATGGAAGCCGCGGAAACCCACCCGCTGGTGGGGGACTGGGCACGGCACAGACACCTTGGAAACCGTTTGGCAGGAGCTAATGGGGCTGAATCCAGACCTTCCCTTCGGCCCAACCACACCCTAAGCAGAGCCTATCCACACAGGATCCGAGACACGTGTGTGAGAACAGAACGTCCACCGCAGACTGGAACGATCTGAGCGCGCGTCATCAGCAGCAGGGACAAATGAAGGTAAATACCATGGAATATACGTAGCGGTGAGACCGGAGGAACTACAACTGCACACAACATAAATAACCTCAGAGACAGTGTTGAGAAAGAGACAAAAGGATACACATTCCATGACATCAACAAAGCTCACCTGTGTCACAAAACGTCAGGAAGGTGGGTGATCTGGGGGTGGTGACTGGAGGGGACAGAGTGGCTTTTTTTTTTTTTTTCCTGAGTGCTGGTTACGTGTGTTTATTTTGTGACATATAATCGCAAATAATCAAACCATGCACTAATGATCCGTGTACATTTATATTTGTGTGTTGTATATTTTAGTAAAAAGCTTACAAACAAAAGCCAAAGTGGCCTTCCAGAACGGACCTTCCCTCTAGGCCCCGCCACCTGTGTCTCAGGCTCATGTCCACAAGCCGGCCCTGAGGGCCACAGAAAGGAATGGTTAAGTGGTGTAACGCTGCTGACTACAGCTCTTGATCAGCCTTTAAAAATATTTTTTTAGCCCTGGCTGGTGTAGCTCAGTGGACTGAGCACAGGCCTGTGAAGCAAAGGGTCGCCAGTTCGATTCCCAGTCGGGGCACATGCCTGGGTTATGGGCTAGGTCCCTTCTAGGGGGTGTGCAGGAGGCAACCACACATTGATGTTTCTCTCCCTCTCTTTCTCTCTCCCTTACCATCTCTCTAAAAATAAATAAATAATTTTTTAAAAGATTTTTTTTAAACTTCACTGTCTTCCTTCTAAAAGCCTTGATTTCTTTTCCAGTTGCCCCCTATCCCCAAATCTCCTAAATTGGGGCTTTGCTGGTCCCCCTTGCCCCATCAGCTTACTCTCAGAGGAGTCCTCGCCCTCCACATCACAGCCGCTCCCGCTCCTTCCCAAACCTGCTCCAGAGCCTGTGCGCCTTGTCAGCCTCATCTTCATCCCCCTCCCCCAGCCTCTCCACGCCCAATCAGGCTGCCGAGGCCCGCCAGCTGTTTCTTCACTGTACTTGCCCCTTAGGACCTACCCTCAGGCCCTGGCATCTCTCTCTGGACCACTTCCCGAAAGGCCCCTCCACCTGCCTCCCGACTGCCCTGCATCCGCCCACACGGAAGCCCACCTGGGGCCCTTCTGAAGTCAGGGTCTGGTCATGTCCTGTTCTACAAGCACACTCCAGCTGGGCTGCAACTCGCCTTTTCCACACCCCCGCCCTACCCCACCCTGAACACACACAATCCCACCACATGGAGCACTGACACGCTAACAGACCACGTGGTCCTTCTAACACATCACTGCTCCTCCCTCTGGGCCGCAACCATGGCCTGTCAACCCCCACTCTACTTACAGACTCGACTCAAACATCACCTCCTCTCATCGACCTTCCGCAACCCCAAGTCAGAGTCCGTCCCTGCTCCTACGCCTCCCTGGCTCCTCACATGTGGGTGTTCCAGCATAGCCCATTCCAGATGAATCTGTTCTCGTGACTGCCCTTCCTGCGGGACTGGAAGGAGGGGGGCTCTGTTTTAGTGATCTGTCAAAGGGCCTTAGCACAGAGTTTTATATGAACATTTGTCTGACTGGATGGGGCCCAGGATGTTAGCCAGGACTTCAACATCCCCTCCTGCCCCTCATCACCCCTTCCTACCAGAGTAGGTAGCTTCCAAGTATTTCGCCTACATTCCCGGCAACATAGCGGTCCCACAGTATTCCTCCCGAGGTGGGACTCTGCCTGGGCGGAGAGCTGGGGCAAAGTCTACTCTGACAGGCATTTTAACCATCTCCCATGCCTTTCCTGGAGGGCGAACACTGTCTCAAGTATTCTCCTGGACTTATGCTGATTTTGCAAAGCTCAGAGAGCAAGCTCCAGAGTCCAGAAGGGTCCACAGGTGGTGTCTTTGTCAGCCAGCCACTCATGGACAGTGGCAGCAGAGGACATCTGGGCTCCGGAGGTTCTGAAAGTCAAATCTAGAGCGGTGACAAGGGCCCTAGAGGCCAGGACACCTGGGGAGATTCACTTGTGCACACACAGGGCCTCCTCCTGGATCCCCTGTCCCTCAAAACCCAGGATCGGGGGACTGCAGGTTTGTGTCCTGCGCCTCCAAGTTGTTCACAGTGCTTGCTGGTCAGACATAGTTGGTCCCGCTGGTTTTGGTCCCATTGGTTTGGTTTTAAAAAATACTCATGCCCAAAGTTTTGGACAGAGTGTCCCAGGGGGCTAAAGCCTTAGGACACGAACTAGAAGCCACCAGAAATCATGGTGAGAATTCCTGGTGTAGCCCTGGGCCGCGCACAGTCCCCACACTAAGCCCTATCACCACCCACTAACCTGGCGGGAAGGGAAGCTCCACGCTGTGGCAGAAACCACCCGTGCTCACTGAAAATAAGTAGTCAGGGGCCGTGATGTGGGATCTGCGGTGCAAGGTCCAGGCTTGTGGCCCAGTTGTATCAGCTAGGTGACCCCTCTGACTCTGTTCTCTCATCTTTGAAATGGAGCACTCACAACAGCTGAGAGGGTGAGGGCAGAGCGGCCAAGTGGGGAAACGCGGGCTGTGAAGTGTGTAAATCTGAGTTCAAAAGCCAGCTCTGCTACTTGCAAGTTAGGTGGCCCTGAGCAAACTCCTCAACCACTAGCCCTTCAGTTTCCTCGTCTGCAAAATGGGAATATAATGCCTTCTTTAAAGGTCTCCTGTAAGACTGGAGATATCGATAATAAAGAAAAAATAATAGCACAGACAACTGGAAGGCTCGTCATGCACCAGGATGGGGGCAAAGAGCTCTACAATGGATTATGTCATTTAATTTATACAACCCTATGAGCAAAGTACTATTACATATCTCCAATTATCAGTTGAGGACACAGACTTCAAAAGATTACATAACAGCAAGCATCACGTGACTACTATGCAGTAGTCAGGATTCAAACCTTAGTCACCCAGAAACCAACCACTGTACTGTAATGTTTCCCTGTGTAGTCTACGCGGAGAACTCCTGGCCATAGCAAGTATTCAGCATAACATAATGAAGGATGAGAAAAGGATTTCTGCAGTGGAGAACACTATGCATACAAGGTTAAAGTTTTACGATCAAGAAGAGGGAACTGCAGTTTCAGCATCCTGGCAAAGAGAAACAATTCGAATCTACGAAATACAAGCGCTCCGACAGTCCAGGAATTTTCTTGCAAGTCCATCTGGCCAGGCGAGAGCAGTGACGGGGGACAGCGGCGGCTCTACGGGCTGCCGTGGCACATCCACGTCCTCACTCAGGGCGGGGGCGCGGGGGCTGCAACCCCACTTCAGAGATGAGGAAACACAGGGCCACTGTCAGCTGGGAGCTGGACACACTGCTCCCCCTTATCCTGAATGCCACATATTTTCCACCCAAAATACTTGGCTACACCAGGAACGCACCTGGTTTCAGCCCCGGCTTGAACAGGCTGGATTCCAGCTCACCTGCCCGTCCTCCTGTTCTCCCTCTAGCCCTCTGACGGCAAAGCACTCTCAGCCTTCTAGGGTCTTCCCAACAACACCTGCACAGCACATCTTCCTGATCCCTCCACCAGGGGGGATTCTTTCTTTCTGAGAGCTCCGGCAGCCTGTGTCTCCCTCCGCCCTCCCTTCGTCGGCGGGCCTCTCTGAGAGGCCGTGAGGGCCCGACTCTGTCACACAGTTCTGTTGCAGAGGCCCTGATTAGATAATGCACGCGAAAAACCATTTGTTAAAAGTACTTTTCAACATCCTGACTTCTTGACTTCTTTCATGTGAATGCCACCTCTGTATTCTCATAGCACCCAGCTAGCGCTCGGTGTAAAACACACCCTGACACCATCACTAGGCAGCTACCATGGAATAATGCTAGGAGACTGTCACAAACATCGCCTCACTTAATATCTGCAAGAGACTCGTGAAATGGAGGTTAATGCCTCCATTTAGCAGACGAAGAAACTGAGGCAGAGTGAGGTTAAGGGTCTTGCCCAGGATCTGCCCAGAATTAGGCTGCAAGCTGGATAAACATAGGGACTTCGTCTATTTTCTTCATGGCTACCTGGGACTTAGTAGGGCCTCGGTAAATATTTGCTGAGTTTTAAAAAACGTAAACTGTAAAACTAACGCCATTAGTGGTAAAGCAGACCCTGGAATAATGTTGTTTCATCCAACACAGCTTTAATGTTACCGAGATGCCCTAGGAACTTAACTCTTGTTTACATCAATTAGCTTATGGTAAAATTGGTTTCATTATCCTATCAACAATATTAAGTGGGGACTTACTATAAAGAACCGTATTTCCTGAATATCTGCTTTAAAGTTCGAGGACAGTAATGCTTCTGGGAGAGAAAACTGTTACCAAAACTGGAATACGGGTCAGGAACCTGCATGCTCACCTGCCTACCCCTGGCGGTTCCAGCAGGAGCACGGCCCCACGCTCTGCACCAGGGATCTGCTCCCTGTGGACTCTGGGGAGCACCCCAGGGGCTGTGCCCGGGGCTCTCCCAGCACAGGCCTGGCCTGGCAGATACCCCCACTCAAACCTGCCTGAGAGACCTGGTTGCAGGAACGATATGAAACTCAATCTTGAGGAGAGAGTGGTGCACCGTCATTTTTTTCCTATCTAAAAACCATCTCTTATATTTTTCTTTAAAGTAAGTCACCTTTTTAACAAAAGGAAGCAGTATTAGTAAAGTCAAGCTGCATACTGTCTGTGATACCGTAACTTATGATTAAAAAACACAAATTTGGTCTTCATCCTGTTTCTGGCACAGAGCTCCTAAAATCCTTAGAACTTCCTAAGTGGTGAGAGTGATAAAACCATCTTCTGTTATCTGTAACGAGCCCCTTTCAACCACACCTGGGTTTATGTTAATGAAGTGACTTCTGGAAAGCCCTAAGGATGGGGCTAATAGCCAAGGGAACCAACCCTGTGATTACAGTTAGAACTTTCAGCCCCATCCCTGACCTTGGGGGAGGGAAGAGGGACTGGAGGTTGAATTAATCTCTGAAGTCCAGTGATTTAATTAATCACGCCTACGTAAAGGAGCCTCCATAAAACCCCCCAGGGGGTTTGGGGTTTGGAGAGCCTCAGGGCTGCTGAACAGGGGAAGGTGCCGGAGAGCGGAACACCAAAGAGGGCGTAGAAGCTCGCGCCCTTTCCCCGTCCACGGACCTACTCACCTGTTCCTTCTGCTGTTCCTGAGTTATATCCTTTTATAATAAACCAGTAATCTAGTAAGTAAACAGTTTTCCTGAGTTCTGTGAACCACTCTAGCAAATTCATCAACCTGAGGAGGAAGTATGGGAGCCTCTGATTTATAGTGTTGGTCAGAAGCACAGGTGAGAAACTGGACTTACGACTGGAATCCAAAGGGGACAGACAGTCATATGGGACCGAGCCCTTAACCTGAGGGATGTGATGCGAACTCCAGGCAGCTGGGGTGAAGGGTTTGGGAATTGCTTTGTGTGGGGAAAACCACCTCTACACCTGGTCACAGAAGTGTTCACTGTGAATGTTGAGAGCTGAGGGAAAAAACAGAGTTTCCCTCTTATACAGCCTCCCTCCAAAGCTCTAAGCTGGAGGCAGCTCTCTTCACTTACAAAAAGAAATGAGCCAGTGTTAGGTATAAGGATGTCTTAGCACCAAACTGCAAGTCTCTCCTTGTCAGTAATGAAAAGAACTGAAAGAGAACTGCGAAGGGAGTAACTGCCTTGCTGTGTGGTCCTGTGCCAACGGCACGTCTCTGACCCTGTCTGTCCACAAAGCGGGGAGATCCCAGGCCGGGGAGGCGGGGCCAGTCCCAGCCCCGCCCCGTGCAGACAGCCCTGGGCAGCGTGTGTGACATCCCCGAGCCTCACGTTTTCTGTCTGTAAAAAGGTGCCTTTCACTCTGGGAGGTCCCGATGAAGTTCAAATAAGACAGATATTAAAAAAAGGACCCTGGAAACGCTAAAGTGCTGTGCAAACAGAAGGAAGATCTGAAGCGCAGTCTACCAAGAAGGCAAAAGCCACGACTCATCCCAAAAGGCTGCAAGGGACCTGCGTCTCTCCCAGCTGGCTCACTCCCGGCCGAGGCCGGAGTAGAGAATGCTGCTTGGACAGACAGACAGACACGTCTGGGACTCTAGAACGCTGAGAGAGGCCCCGAGCGGTGTGACTTACGCTGGTTGAATTTTGGTGAACTCGGGGATTTCATCTTTTTTCTTTCTGAGGAGAAACCAGTAAGTCAGGAGGCCGACAATGAGTGAAAACAGAATCATGTCCGTCATGCTGAAAAGAGACACTTCTTCAGCGACAGTCTCAGACCCGGTGGCGCTGGTATCCACGTTGGAGTCCCCCATGTTGATCACAGAACTGTGGGGAGAGAGAAATAACAAACTTCAGCAGGGAGCAGCGGGCCCCCGGGGCCTGCTGGGGGCATCCCTGAAAGCTTCAGCCTGAGCCTCATGGGCTGCAGCGACAAGCCAAGCACCAGGGCAGGCGCTGCGGGCTCCTGCAGGATAACCTCTGAGCCGTTGGAGTGCGTTGCCTGGTAAGAGTGTGTCTCTGTGTATACACATAGTTTATGTTACCAATGCCACTTAGGGTAGACACCAGTGACTCTGAATCACAACTTCTCAGTTCGGCCTCTGGGGTGTGGAGACAGAGTAAGTAAGCTTAGAGACACCAGTGCTTCCGTGCTTACAAGACTCCAAAAAAACCCCCAGGACACCACGGCTCAAGGGAGCGTCCCCAGCTGGTGATGCTGCATGTGACTGCCTCGCGGGACTGCTGGGGAATTCAGTGCTGGCCGGGTCACCCCCTGAGAGAGGACAACTGGAAGCTAAAAGACAGATCTCCTGGTTTCTCTTGGACCCCACCTTATGAAGCCTTTTTCCTCTGCTGATTTTAGTCTGTACCCTTCTGCCATAATAAACCATAATTGGATATAAAACAGCTTTTGTGAGTTCTTTGAGTCCTGGGGAATCACTGAACCAGAGGGTCGTCTTGGGGACTCCCCCAGCACATCAACCTAGTCAGTTCCCTTGAAAGATGCTCAACTGGTCCTTCTACCACTGAAACCTGGCATGAAGGTAGATATGATATGAGTCAACAAGGACCACAGTAAGAGTGCCTGAAACCTCGGCAGCCTCCTTCTGCCACCTATCCGTGAAGCCAGGCTCAGCTCTGGATTTGCATCCTTCTGTTTTGCAATCACTGCTTTACCAACTGGGTTGCTTTCACCACAGCCATGGTCCCAGACTTAGTCAGGAATGCCTGTCATATCTCAGCAACTTAGGCAACAGGAGATTGCTTCATATCTGACTTCCACTAGCTGTCACTGCCTCCGGGAAACCACGGGGCCAGCCCTGAGTAACCACCCGAACATCTGGGGGCTCCTGGCATCGGCCCTACCCTTCTGCAACTTGTTGGGTGTGGGCCGTTCGGAACGGGCGCTCCGACTTCATCTTTGCTTTCTCATTAATCTGAAGCGCTTTCTAATGTCTGAGTTCCTGAGATAAATTCAATTTATCTCTTTTGATATCTTACATTCAAGGACAAACTCAACTCCAGTGCCTATGGAGAGCACTGTTTATATTTAAGTATTAACTGATAAACACACAATATTTGTTCAGTGTTAGTCATGCCTTTCTATCCAGCCTCGTCATGTCATGTCATGCCCATAAGCCTTCTGTCAAGCGCTCACAAAACCATGGAGAGAGAGGATCTGCTGGGATGGGTTCTGGGAGGACCACGAAACCACGAGGCGGCAGACAACACGCAGAGCCCTGCCCGAGCCAGCTGGGGGTTCCGGCCACGGCCGAGGCGCTGACATGGGAAAGCCCCTGGTGGCCGCCCTCACAAAGCAGAGTCAATGGGTGTGTCCCACTGCCCTTCCTACTGAGGTCACCAGGCCCCTTTTCTTTACCGAAAGGGAACTAATGCCCACAGAGCTAAAAAACTGTTGACAAATGTGCAAGTTGACGGCACAACTCAGAAAAGCAAGCTCATTTCAGGCAGGCGGTTTCTACGCGACGGCGCGCCGCAGGGCCAGGGAGACGGCGCACTGGCACTCTCTCAACCCCATGCTTTTAAACACATTTGGTTCAAGCCACCCAGACCCTTGGGCCCTTCTCCACATGGTAGCGAGAGGGATCCTTTGAAAAAGTAAGTCAGATCATGTCACCTCCTTTAAAACCCTTAAATCGCTTCATACTTAGTACAAAATCTGAAGTCCTTGCCTGGCCTGTGAGCCCCACATGATCTGGCTCCTGGATACCACCCCCACCACGTCCCTCACCACTCTGTTGCCCTTCCTCACACTCCCCAGTCACCCCCACCTCCTCGCCAGTCCCCAAGCCTCCAAGCCTTCATCGTGCCCCAGGGCCTTTGCACTTGTTACCAGCTGCCCAGGGTTCCCTCCCTCGCTTCATTCAGGTCTCGGCTTGGCCATCACCATTCGTCTCACTATCGCATCTGCTCACTCTCCATTCCCTTGGCCCCTCACAGGACGGACCACTACCTGACATCTCCCTGATGACAGGGTTAGCCGACAACGGTAGGGGCTTTGCTTTGTTCACAGCCTGGCAGATAATGAGCTCCTAGTACCAACTTGTAAAACAAATACACGTATAATTCTGGAGTGGCCGGACGGGTAAAGAGTGGCGTACAGATTACGGACTGGTTTTATAATCTGAGAAGCACAGTTCAGACACATCATTAAAACACAGTTTGTGAGGCCATGTCCACTTTTCTTCACATTGCTCCGATACCTACACTTACTGCTTCTTGCAACATCTCAGGCCTCTCCGTTTTAGCTCAGAGTCACAACACCACAGATTCCTGCACCACTGTGAAAACCACGCACTCCCACTGGAAATAGGACCGACTCCCGGCAGCAGGTCGGGGTGGGGCGCAAGCCCTGACGCCCCTACATGGACAATGGACACTGTCAGCTCTCAGACCCGGGGTCTCAACAGAACTGAGAACGTCCGCAGCAGCTCGGACTCTGGGGTATGAAACTTCTGATAGGCAGAGCTACAGCGGAGTGGTAGAAAAGCCCTGGAGATCATTTGTCTGAGGCCAATCTGCAACGAAGAATCGGAGGATCCAAATGGGCAAGCAGTTTGCCCAAGTTGTAAAACTAGAAGGGGGGGCGGTCCCAGCTTCCCAGAGGAGGGCTGGTTCAGTACCCATCTGAGTAGGAAGACCCGCTGAACACCTGTCTCACCTGCTCTGCTGTGAGCTCTTGAGGCTCACGGGCACTTCTGAATCTGGCACCTGCTGGGAAGGAATGGCTGGCAGGCTGGCAAGAAGGAAGTCGACCCGAGAGGGAAAATCTTGACCCCACACTTCCCACACCAGGACATGGAGCCGCACAGAGTATACAACAGTGAGCCTGGGGCCTGAAGCTGGGAACAAGCTGCTATACCACTCTTACGGTCTCACACCACTCTTTTCACACTGAAGCACACACAAACGCCCGCCCGTCTCTCCTGCCTGCATCTCTGTACCCCTGCCCCAGGGCCTTTATATGTCCCTGAGATGCTCTTCCTCTAGCTCATTCCTACTCAGTCTTCAGACCTCAGATCGATGGTCCCTTCCATGGGTCACGCTTTCCTGGCAAATTCCTTGGCACATAATCCAGTGCTCAATGAATACATCATGACACAGGATATAAAATTTGCATGAACCGGTAACTTGAAGTTTGTGGATTTAAATGAAATTTGGGCTGGTAGTGTGCCCATCTGGCAATGGGACAGAGGCTCCCAAACTCTCGTAGTTCATGAAGACACTGGTATCTCAGGAAAATTTTTGTGGTATTTTAGGCCCAAAGCAATACCTAACAGTTACATACAAGAAGTAGTCAGGTCTAAACAATCACTAAAAACCCAGCTTTGCAAAGAGACAAAGTCCTCAGAAGAGAGGTAGAAAGAAGATCTCACATGGAAAGGGAACCACTCCGAGACAGTACTAACACGGACAGACGGGACTTCCACTGACATGAACTCCCACTGCGCGGGAAAATCAGACACCTCTGGAAGCGGGACGTGGTGCCTCGGCAGTCTGGGAACAGAAACCCTATGACATAAAGTCACTCTCCTTTGCTGTGTGACATATTCTGATGGGAAAACTTTGATGTCCTGCCTGACAGGTGTCCTCCATTTCAGGTGTGGCGGGGTGACCACGAGACTGTCTGAGGTGCCCACAGGCAACCCAAGGAGACTTTGGGAGACCTGTGTAATCTTCCTGCCCTGTGAGTCATTTCTTCGTTCCACGCACAGAGCTCACGGGCCAAACGCAACATTTGTCAGCAACAGAGAAAGAGGAGGAGGTGGAGAAGTGGAGGAGGAAATGGATATGAGAAAATAGAAAGAGTAACTTCTTAACTAGACTGGAGTATTGCCACAGTTCTGCCACCAGCTGGTTGGGCCTCTGGGCAAATCCCTCACTGGTGGTAGGCTTCCATGTCCCCATCTATAAAATTAGGCACAGAAAGTGGGTGTGTCAAAAAACCACCCCAAGTAGAACAGATCTGGCTTGATCTTTTATTTCAAATTAGGTCTATACATAAGTTTTTATTATGATTATAAAAGACAACGTACATACAGACAGATCCCATTCCTCCTGGATTTCGACAGTTAGCCAATTCCCACGAATGGCGTGGGCCGAGGTTAGTGACCCCAGCCCCCTGTCAGCAACAGGCAGTCCACCATACTGCAGAGCAGGTGGGCAAATTCCTGGCCTCTCAGGCCAGGGGCACTGGCGGGAGCTTCGCCAGCTTCTGAAAGAACAAATGAGGTAAGAACAGACGGGCCCTTACCCCATCCAACTGTTCACAATATTGGAGTGTAAAATTATCTTCCAGGATATATTTGCAGTTTCTGTTTACTATACGCAACTTCTGGTCAGTAAATAAGACCAATGAACCAACCCAGCACTGATGTCAGAGTGAGCCCATCACCTGATGCAACAAGAAGAAAGGAAGTGAACAAGAAACTTAGCCCTTTCGGCATGCAAATCGCCCCATGGCAAACAGTCACTGCCACCTCAGGGCAGCCCAGAGGAAGGTCTGGCACCCATCCCTCAGCTGTAGTGGGAACAGGGTCTGCTCAGGTTCACACACCTCTGGCAAGGTTTAATACCTTCAAGGTGAGGGAAAACCCTCAAGAAAACAAAGACTGCTCTTGCCTAACAGCTACCTCATCCTCAGAAAACTGAGAGGTCCTCAGGGAAAAGTATCTCCCTAAAGAGCAGCGCTCAAAAGAGCAGTCGGAACTGACTCCTCTCTAGCCAGAGCAGGGGTGTCTGACCTTTTGGGTATCTGGGCCACACTGGAAGAAAAGTCTTGGGCCACACATTAAATACACAAACACTAATGAAAACTGATGAGCAAAAAAAAGGTTTTAAGTAAATTTACAATTTTGTGTCCACAAAGTTTATCACCCAAACTGAGCTGTGGCTGCTGTGAATTTCTTTGGGTTTATCCTGTTTGGAATTCTCAAAGCTTCTTGAATTTGTAGATTTGAGGACTTTTCAGCCAACAGTTTTTCAAATTCTTTATCAGCCTCTTTTCCCTCTCCTTCTGGGACTATGACGACATAAATGTGTTTTATTAGTTCCCCAAGTTTCTGGGGCTCGGTTCGGTTTTACCGGTCTAGTTTCTCTGTTGTTCAAATTGGTTAATTTCTACTCTTCTGTCTTCAAGTTCACTGACGATTTCCTCTGTCTTCTCCATTCTCTTGTGGAGCCACCCACTGAGGTTTTTTGTTTTTTTCTCCAGTATCATATTTTTTAGTTCTAAATGTCTGTTTGGCTCTTTACACCTTGTATGATTCCAACATCTGCGTCATCTCAATATTGGCATCCGTTGATTGTTGTTTTACACGCAAGTTGAGATTTTCACAGTTCATACTACAGTGAGTGATTTTTTATTTATAATACCCTGCATATTTTGGGTATTATAATACTCTAAATCTCATTTAAATTCTCTTTTATCAGGCCTCCTCTGCCACCACACCGGTGGGGGGTGGACAGCGGCAACCCACAGGCAGAGCCCAACTGCTGCAATGTCACGGGGCGGCCTGGCTTGGGGAAAACAGAGCTCTGAGGACAAAAAAAGTAAGTTGGTCCAAACAGGCAACGGAGTTGCATCGGCATCTCAGCTGGGCCATGAAAAAGGAAGAGGGTCCGCCAGTCACATAAAGGAGGTAAGAGAAATTCCAGACACAAACAGCACGTACCAAGGCCTAAGCCATGAAAGACCGGTAGCTACAGAATCTGCTGTAACTCAAGTGTGGTATGATGAGGTGCATTTGTACGTGTGGGTGTGGGGTGGTGAGTAAGAGATGAACGTTTTAAATGAGGCTGAGACCAGTGTGCAAAGGGCCCAGGAGCCCTCTATGTGTCGAAGGTCTTTGGGCCCTGGGCAGCTGGTGGCGACAGGGTGAGGGTGTGACAGGATTAGAAAGAACTATGCACCTATACGATGGTGCTGGCACCACGTCACATTAACATACTACCTGGCGAAGGCAGTCTAGGCTAGAACAAACTCAGGCCAACGTTCCATAGCCGATGCTCAAACGCCCTTAGCTGACAACCTTTCCCCTATATAACAGGGCTCCTGAGTGTGAGCTGGAGCCACGTGACTGGTATTGTGAAAGAGGGAGGCAGCCAGCAAAGCTGGGCCTGCGAAAGCATGACTCGGCGAGAAGCACACGGAGAGCCAGCATCGCTCAGCACAAATCAAGCTGACAAAGCCCCACGGGGCCTGACCACTGGAGCTGCAGCTGGTCGTCAGAGCCGTGCAGGCTGGTTTCAAACAGTCTCTCTGGGCCTTGGCCGCCTGACCGGAGGTCCCAGTCAGGTGAACCCACAGCTCCCCTAAGTCTTCAGCAAAGTGCTCCAGGGCCTTTTGTGGGTATAACTTAGTAACATGGCTAAAAGTTAGCACAGGGCAATTTATGGGTATAAAAGATACTTCACATGAATTCTGTGAGATAATAGAAAAAAATTTATATATATATAAAAATATACATAAATATATATAAATACATCGCTCTCTGTGTCCTATTTCTGACACAGAGCTCCCTCAGAATGTCCTGCGTGAGAAGAGTAGCTTTTGTTCTAATGAGTCTGGGTGGCCCCTGGATGGGGACTGGTCGCCAGAAAGACCAAGCCATGATTAGAAGCTTGGGATTTTCAGCCTCAACCCCTTCTGCAGAGAGCGGCGAGGGGCTGGAAATGGAGTTCACGATGATGATGCCTATGTTCTGAAGCCTCCACGAAGTTTCAGGACTGCAGGGTTGGGAGGCCTTTCAGGCTGGTGAACACAGCCACACACTAGAAGGTGCCACACACCAACTCCACAGGGACAGAAGCTCCTGCACTCAGGACCCTTCCAGAATTCGCCCTCTGGACTCTTCATCTGGCTGTTCGTCGGCATCCCTTATCACACCCTCCAATAAGCCGGTCAATGTAAGTTCTCCAGAGTCCTGTGAGCCGCTCCAGCAAATGAACTGAGCCAGAAGAGGAGGTCGTTGGACTCCCACTTACAGCCTATCCGGTCAGAAGCACAGGTGCCATCCTGGACTTGAGACTGGCATCTGATGTGGAGGCAGTTTTGTGGGACTGAGCCCTTAACCTGTGGGATCTGATGCTCTCTCCAGGTAGACAGTGTCAGAACTGAGTTGAGTTGAGAATTCCCAGCTGGTGACACAGAGAATGAAGGGCTGTGAGTGTGGCAGAAGTGTGAGAATAAAGGAGAGACTCGGGAGACTCAGAACTGGGTTTTTCTAACACAAGTTAATACAGGTCAGTCCTCACTCCTTTGCTTCAATTAATTTTGAATACAAATAAGGAAGAGAAACACAAAGCTGAGGACTTGCCTTAGTTTACTTAGGTGCCGGGCAGACCAGTTCTGAAGGCTGCTTCTGCTTCTAGGGCATCAGCAGGAATAAGGGGTGACACTCTGACAAGAACCCCTAGAGAACAATCATACCCCCTTGCCACCCCTCTCCCCCAAACACACACACACATCAGCAGGGCGTGCAACAGTTCACATCACAGTCCACGCAGCAAGCCTGCGGCACAGATGGCAGTGCACCCCCTTCACAGAAACGAGAATGGGATGGGCCAGTGCCTCCCAGTGAATGTGCGCTAAGGGCTCATTGATACATTTTTATTTTTTAAAGATTGTATTTGCTTATATTTAGAGAGGGGAATAGGGGAGGAAGAGAGGGAGAGAAACATCGATCAGGGTTGCCTTTTGCAGGCACTCTGACTGGGGGCTGAACCCACACCCCCCAAGCATGTGCCTTGACCAGGAATCGAACCTGCAACCTTTCGTTTTGCAGGACGACAGCCAACCAGCCGAGCCACACCAGTCAGGGTGAAGGCTCATTAATAGAGGTACAGATGGGCCACACTCAGCATCAAAGACAAACTGGAACACAATCGGAAAGCGTCCCCAGGATGGAGCAGTCCCCAGAACATGAGCAGTAACGGAACTGAAAAGGTTTACTACCCTCAGGAGATTCAGAGGCAGCCAATCCCTTCTTTGAGGAGTGAGGAAACAGAGAAAGGGGAGGTCCCAGAGCGCAGCGCGGGGCCTGGCCGTGGAGGGCCGTGCTGCGCACACTCTGCAAGAGCCCCCCAACGACGGGCCCTGGGAGAGAGCGCGCTGCTGCGAGGCAAGGCCCCTGTCGTAGCAGATGCGCCGACAGAAGGCTGGCAGACCGGGCTCAGTGAATGACACGGAGAGTACCTGCCATCCCAGGGCCTGGGACACAGACCCACCACGTTAGCGTTCATTTAACTGAACGGGCTGATTGGTGACAATGCTGGGGGAAACCCCAAGGCTCTGCCCTGAATGAATACCTAAAGGATCTCTTTCACTGAACCTTTTGAATGAATACACACACACACACACACACACACACACACACACACACACACACACACACACACACACACACACACACACACACACTCTTCTAACTTACATTACACAAGAGCTATGGAAAGCAAGGGCAGACATCCCACACAGGGACATGCGATCCCACAGCCTACCTGAAGGCCTCAGGAAAGAGGCGGAGAAACAGGGAGGTTTAGGGCAGACCTCTGAAAAAGGCAGGAAGGGGGAAGTACTAACTCTTTCCGTGAAAAAAGTGGTCCCAAGAACAGTCCGTGCTCACACAGAGCTGTGTCTCATCTTTAACGAGGACCATCTTATGGGGTAAACGACCTTCTGGCTCCCCCAAACACACCATCATCATGTCCTGTCTTTAAAACCCGACTCCGGGCCCTGGCCGGGTGGCTCAGCTGGTCAGAGCACCGTCCTGATACACCAAGGTTGCAGGTTTGATGCCTGGTCGGGGCACAGACAAGAAGCAACCAATGACTGCATGAATAGGTGGACCAACAAATGGCTGTGACTCTCTGTCTGTCTCTCTCTAAAAATCAATAAATAAAAATTTAAAAAACCCCAACTTGGTCTGCACAGACACAGTGCTGCTCCCTGATGGAACTCCCACTGCTCCTTCTGGCTCCAGGAGGGAGGACGTGGTGTCTGTAAACAGTGGCAGAGAGGACCAGGAGTGCCAGCACTCCGGGGCCTCGCCACTCGGGCACCTTCACAGCCACTTGTGCCAGGACCTCCGACTGCCCCTGCGCAGACTCAGGCAACAGCAGACTTGTCCCCCCAACTCAAATGTTTACATTAGAGGGGTTAAAGTCAGGCCGGAAGCTGACCCACATAGGGTTTCTCTCTCACGTTTTCCTTCGTTTCTTCCATACATAAATATATTATACACACATATATGTGCACATACTTCATACAAAAAGCAAATAAAATGTATTCTATTTTATAAAACATTTTTTCATGTTGCTAGAGGATCTTTTATAATGATATTTTCTTTGGCTGTCCGATAGTCCCCTGATTCGATACACCATTACTTACTTAATTACTTCTCTATCCTTCATTTATTGAAATATTTTAAAATATTTATTGATTTTTTAGAGAGAGGGGAAGGGGGGAGAAAAACAGGGAGAGAAACATTGATATGAGAGAGAAGTATCAATCAGTTGCCTCTAACATGTGCCCCGACCAGGGACAGAACCCACAACCCAGGCATGTGCCCTGACCAGGAATTGAACCAGCAACCCTTTGCTTTGCAGGATGATGCCCAACCAACTAAGCCACACCGGTCAGGGTGAAATATTTTTGCTCACATAAGCATATTGTATATGGGCACATGGGAGAAAAGATGAGAAAAGCATAGCCCTGCTGTGCAAAAGTTCACAATCTGGTCAAGGAAACACTCTATAACACTGCAGTCAAATGCGAGAAGCGCAGTGACATCAAAGTGCTGTGGGAATAGAGAAGTGAGTAACCTGCCCCAGGAAAATGGGGGAATAGTCCACAAAAGAGCAAGTTCGGCAGTGTTCTTTCTAGTTCCTCACTGTGGTAAGTGACAGCAGCAGTGGTTGGCCACTATAAGCAAGCGCTGGGCCTGGCACCTCTTGGGCCTGTATGCACGTTAACGTCTCGGCCACCTCACACTGAAGTCACTACTGTCTCCTAAATGAGGAGCTCAATGCTCGGGGCAGGTTAAGTGGTTTGTGTGAGGTGGTAAGCGGTGGGGCTTAAATTAAAATGTGTGTCTGTTTCTGAAGTCCATTTTGATTTCTTCCCTAAATAATATTAATAAAAGCATCTTTAGACAAAAGCTCTTCCCTCTAAAAAAAAAAAAAAAACCCTTAAATTCCCAACTAGATTTGAATTTATATAACTCTTGATACATACGGTACCTTTAAATAGGATCAACCTCTAGTCAAGCTGATAAGGACAAAAAAGGAAAAAAATGACATAAATTGCCAATAAAGGGAATAAGAGAGGGGGACATCACTAGACTCCACAGATGGGATGCTGTACTATGGGACACCATGACCACTATGCTAACACTTGATCTTAGGTGAAATGGACAAATTCCTTAATAGACACAACCAGAGCTCACCCAAGAAAAACAGATAACCTGAAGAGTTCTCTAAAAGAATTCAAATTACGTTAAAACCTTCACCATAAATGAATACTGGGAGCAGACGGTACTGGTAAATTCTACCAAACAGTTAAGGAAAAAATAATACCTACTCTATACAACATCTGTCAGAAAATGGGTTTCCCAACTCACTTTGTGAGGCCTGTGTTACCCTCCCACAAAAAGCAAAGACAGTCCAACAAAAACTATACACCAACATGCCTTGTAAACATAGACGCGAACATCTGAAAAATTAGCCTATTAAATCCAGCAGTGTATACAGAAGGCACCACGTTACAATCAGATGGGCTTTGCTCCAGGAGTGCAGGCGGGCCCGGCACTGAAACACGCCTCAGTGTGCTGCATCGACAGGCTCAACAAACTCCGCAACCATCGTAACAGGTGGAGAAATAGCATCAGACAAAATTCAACATCCATTCACGATGAAAACACCGGGTAAACTAGGCATGATGGAGAACTGCTTCAGCCTGACAGAGTCGTGGACACGTTGTTACCATGATAACAGTATCCACTTCATTCGGCTGTTGTGAGGATTAAATAAGATGAATCTGTAAAAGGTGTGGAACAGGGCCTAGCAGAGAGTATGTGCTATAATAAATGTAGCTGTTACTATTAAAAATTCTGAGTAAGAAATAAACAAAAACTTAAGTACCTGCAGCTATGATAGGAAAAAGAATGAACTACTGCTACATACGATAACACGGATGAATCTCAACAGATGTAATGTTGAATGAGAGAAGCCAAACATAGAGGAGTACCAACCATTTATAGTTTAACACTAAGAACAGACAAAAGTAATCTATGGTGATAGACAGCAGAACAGTGGTGACCTTTGGGGGAAGGGTCACGAGTAGGAGACAAAAGGAAGCTTCTGGCATGCTGGACAATGTGCGGTATCTTGACCTGGTATTTACAGGGGAGTTACAGGGGACTTTATCCATGTAAAAATTCATGAAGCTGTACACTGAAGTTTTATAAAGTTTACTATACATAAGTTACTGCAATATAAGTAAGCATCCGAAATACAATAGCATATGCGCTACGGCCCTAGATATGTAAAACTATGTACGTATATGCACAAGATGATATTTGAAAGGATCATCACAAAAACATTACCTCAGGGGTGAGCCTTTATTTCTTCCCATTTAATTTTAATGTATTATTTATAGATTTTTTTAAAAAAGAACAATGAGCTTGTGTTACTTACCTAATCAGAAAAATATTCTTGAAGCTGTCTTCTTATGGGGATCAAAACCAAACCCAACCCACCCGGGTCCTCGGGTCCAGTGGTTCTCCTCTCGGGTGTGCCTCTCGCTGGGCCCAGGGACATGCTCACTGTGCACTGTTTGTTTTGGCCCCAAATTGGATGCTTATGTTTGCTTTCAATTCCAAATTATAGAACGCTATGCGGTAGTTAAAAATAATTAGATGAAATTAATGGTATATTAGACTGCCAAAACATATTAAATAAAAGAGAAAGTTATATTCTCATTATGAAACCATTAGTGAAATAAAATAAAAATTATGTATTTCGCCCTGGTTGGTATGGCTCAGTGGATTGAGCACCAGCCTGCAAACCAAAGGGTTGCGGGTTCCATTCCCAGTCACGGCTCATGCCTGGGTTGCAGGCCAGGTCCCCAGTAGGGGGCATGTGAGAGGCAACCACACCTTGATGTTTCTCTTCCTCTCTTTCTCCTTCCCTTCCCCTCTGTCTAAAAGTAAAATAAGTAAAATCTTTAAAAAATAAATTATGTATTGCTCCAGAAAATGACCCAGGAAGACATGCACCATAGTGACCTCCTCCAGAGAATGTCTAGAGTATGATTGGGGTGGTAGGTATCTTTGGGGGGGTAGGGGACTTTGCTTTGTCTGTTCTTTTATAGTGAGACATCTGACGTTCATGCGTTATATCAAAAATTAAAAATAAATACAGCCCTGGCCGGTGAGTCCATTGGTTGGAGCGCTGTCCTGATGCACCAAGGTTGCAGGTTCAATCCCCGGTCAGTGCACATACAGGACTCAAACAGTGAATGCATGGACGAGTGGAACATCAAATCGATGGCTCTCTCTATCCCTTTCTCTCTCTCTCTCTCAATTAAGAAAACCTTTTTACAGACTTCCGCCAAGATGGCAGCGTAGGTGGTCGCACTCGCTGCCCGCACATCCAGAATGTCCGAACAATGAATGCAGTAGCAAAGAGTTAAACAACCAGAATGGACAGAATCGAACTGAAGGGAAGTCCGACACCCAGGAGGTAGGAGAGGACGAACATCCAGGCCGGTAAGCAGGGCAGAAGCGGGCGGAGGAAGCAGCGCTCACGGAGGGTCTCACTCACGCCACGAATTGCACCACTACTCAGGCTGCCAGTGCCTGAACAGGGCGTGGCTCCAAACAACGGGTGAATCCCACAAGCCAGGGCTGAGCCAGCAGAGCCGAGTCTGGCAGAGGAGGCGGTGGGGAGCTGGGGAGAGGAGGAGTGACGGGAGCCCTCGGTGATCGGAGGCCGCCATTGCTTCCTCCCAGACCCCGCCCCCAGAGGCAACGTCATCCAAAAAGAGACCCAGGTCGCAGGCATCTGCCAGCTGACAAGTGCACCGAGATAAAAAGAAG
>PVJI01023542.1:0-23656 GCA_004026765.1 Micronycteris hirsuta
ACATGATGGGGATGGTATCCAAAACACATCTCAGTTATGCGACAGTAGGGAAGCAGGAAAGAATGAGAACAGAGCATGTATGTTAGTAAGTTTAGGGTCAAATATATGTTATATGCTAATTTTTTCTAGTAAAATTGAAGGCAAGTTTTTGCTAAGTGGAAGGTGACAAAACTGTAGGTTTAAGGACATAGTAAATGATTTGCAATAACCAATGTGGAGAATGAGAGAACTTAGCTAAGAAAACACAAAATAACCATCTTCTCCTGGACAGGGGCTGAGACTGGAGTGATAAATCTACAAGACTAGGAATGCCAAGGATTTCCAGCAACATCTAGAGAGTAAGAAGAAGCAAGAAAGAATTCTTCCATGAAGCCTTCTAAGACACCATAGCCTTGAAAACACTTTTATTTCAGACTTCTAGCCTCCACTACTCTGAGTTAAGAAATTCCTGTTGTGTAAAGACACCAAGTTTGAAGTATTTGATTACAGCAGCCCTTGGAAACTAATACAGGCACTTTCTCTCATTCTGTTGCTGCTCTCTCTGAAGGAACCAGCTACCATGTTGTTAGTTGCCCTAAGTAAAAGCTAATGATGATCCAGGCAATAGCCAGCGAGGACCCAACAGTCACATGAGGGAGCAGGCTCTCTAGTTCAGCCTTGAATTGACTATAGCCCTGGCCAACACTTTGATGGATGCTTTATGAGAGATCCTGAGCCAGGGGCATCCAGCAAAGCTGCACCTAGATTTCTGACCCACAGAAAATACCAGATATTAATGTTTGTTGTTTTAAGTTCCTAAGTTTGGGGAAACTTATGTCTCAAGTAGTAGATAGCTAATGTAATTCCCTATATGAGAAACCAGACCTACTGGTGGCCTGGTGTAAAAGAAGCGAGCAGTTGTCTCTCTCCGGCTTAAGGAGAGAGACTAATGCTAGAACTCCATCTGACAACAAAGCCATTCTCATACTTGGGGTAGGTGATGGAACACATGTGACTATGTGTTCAAACACATAAAAAAGTAAAACCAATAACATCGAACCAAAAGTAAAACATTTGTATTATGTTTACTAATCAAAGTACTCTTTTCTTCTCACGAGGATGTGATGGAAACTAACCAATTAGAATAGTACTTGAATAATAATAAACCATGTATTTAAGACAAAAGAAAACAATGCCAAGCATTCTGAGCCCTGACTAACTTCTTTTTAGATTCCTTCTTAGGTGATCTCAAGGTATAAAGGTTCAGTTTCATTCATTTATTCATATGATAAAAAATAACTAAATAATTGCTATGTGCCAGACACACTGGAAATACAGCAAACAACAGAGCAAAATTTCCTTCCTCGTGGACTTTAAATCGCAGCATGGAAGACAAACAATAAACAAATATTTATTCTTATTTATTTATTTATGTGCCGGGGGCTGTCACTAGTGTCAGTCAAAAATGACTGCTATAAAGAGATGTACAATAGGGTAAAAGGAAATGAGTAACAAAGGCTATTAGGTGAGATAAAGCAGTCAAAGTAAGCCTCTCTGAACAGAGATTTAAATGAAATAAGGAGAGGGGGAAATCACATGACTATCTAGGGAAATAGCTTTTCACTTAGAAACCGCTAAAAGGTGGGGCAGGAGAATTCATGAGTTACTTGAGACACTGACTACAAATTGGCCAAAGTACTGGAGAGTTAGAAAAAGAGTAGGAAGATAAGAAGTTAGACAGATAATCACCAAAGAGAAACAGTATTTACTAGATATAATAGGATGTAATGAGAACTTTTAATTTTATTATAAATTTGGTATAAAGCTATTGTGAGATTTTAAAACAGAAAATCAAGTGGCAAACTTATATTCCTACTGACTGTGTAAAACAAGAAACTGGATGTCAGGGCTGGATAGGAGCAGGAATATGGGAGTTAATAGCCTGTTGCAATTTGTCCTGGTGACAAAAATAGCTATTTGGACTTCAGATATAGTAAGAAATTGCTGAATTCTGGAATACTTTAAAGGCTGAGGTGGCAGAATCTGCTGATGAATTGATTGTGGTAGAAAGTTTGGAGCCTCAGCGATTGGATTCACAGTAATGCCATTAACTGAGATAGTAACACACAGAAAAATAGGAAGTGGAAATTGGAAATCAAAACCTCATTTTAGACATGCTCCATTAGAGAGGGCTTTTAGAAATCTATGGAGGGTTGTTGAATAGATAATTGATTATATGAAAGATTGTAGTTTGAAATACATATTTTGGAAGTTGAGGAAACTGGAAACTAATTTCTGTGATAAAATGCCCAGCCAAGTTGATTATTCCCATTGGCATCTAAACAGAGTAAGCTGTAGACTAGCTGAGGTGCCTTAACAATTCATGAATAGGAGGCTAATTTGTAGATAGCAGCTTGAAAGAAAAGAAAAACATTTAGGAAGCTACTTTGCTATTATAAATGCAATTGTGAAGTCTATTCCATGGTAAGAAAAATAGTTGAAAATGATTACTTAACTACTGAAGCTAATGTCTCTGAAATTATAGTAATTCAGAAAATGAAGGATATGGCAAATGACTTTTTTTTTCAAAAGGCAGCAGCAGATTAATGTACAAACAATTGACAAGTGAGCTTGAGTGTAGGCAAAATTCCAGAGAATATTAATATGCTAGAAAAGCTTTAGGTGTGGGATATGAGAAGAAAAGAGGAGTCAAATGGGGTAGCAAGGCTGGGGACTGAACAACGGAAAGAATGGCCTTGAGTGAGATGCGGTCTTGAGTGGGTACAACACATTTGGGGAAATGACACGTTGTGTTTGAGATGGTTATTAGACATCAAATGGAAATAACCAATAGGCAGTTGGACATATAAGTTTGGATTTGGGGAGAGAGGCTAAGACTGAAGATAAAAATCTGTATATAGTATTTAAAACCATGAGATTGGATGAGATCACCAAGGAAGAGTAACAAGGTCTTAGCCCTGGAGGAAGACAACATTAAGAGGTCAAGCACAAGGGGAGCAACCATAATATAAGACTTGCCTGTGAATACAAAGTTTGAAGGTAGCAGGAAATGAGGAGTATGTTGTGCCCAGTAAGACAAAGAAGGTTAATGAAGAGGGAAGGAAAACCAACTGTACCAAGTGCTATTGATAAGACATATAAGGTGAGAATTCATCATTAGATTTAGAGACTATAAATGTCTTTGAAAAAAGCAGTACATTATAAAGCCAAAGTTTGAAATGTGCTTATGAAATAATGGATTTTTTAAAGAAAATTTCCTCCAAAGTCTTGTAGCACCAACTGGTAGAGAAAATTGGGTCAGGATCATTTTGGGGGTGTTTGTTTGTCTGTTTTAAGATGGTGGAAACAACAAAAGGAAATTTTGACAATATAGGAGAGGGAGGGAAGAGTTACTGGAGCAAATTCCTTAAGTAGGTGAGAGATGGTAGGATCTAGCGTGCAAGTGGAGGGATTGGCTTTCAATCAGAGTGCCTGGGCAACAGGTAGGAAAGCCAAGAGTGAGGATGCAGCTGCTGGTAAATAGAGGTTGTGGAGGGTTTCTTCCAAATGCTTCAATTAGTGAAGGACAGAGGCAAGATCTTCAGCAGAGTTGGGAATGACATGCATAAGGAGATGTTAGGAGAGTTGAGAAGAGGAACGACGTGAAGTAGGAAACTAGGAGAGTGGGAGAGTGAGCGGTGAAGCATGGTATGAGAGTGTGGGAGTCTTAAGAGTATGCTGGAAATTTGTGATCATGAATTTGAGTTTAGGTCAGTCAGAGTGGTTGTATATTTTACCCCAAACAAATTCAATGACGTGGTATAGAAAAAGAAAAGGTGGAAACTTTCATTTTATCAGCATTATGGTAAAAAGCAAGTGTCACAGAGTGGTAAAACAAAAAAAGAAGCAAGACAGGAGTATGCAAGGCAGTTATTATAATGATAGACTGTTGTATTGATTTAAGCTGAATACAGCTGTGACAAAGAGGTACTGATTAATGAATGGATCAGTGTCAACTAAGGAAGATCTAATTGCATTTCACAGGCCTCCATCTCTCCCTACACCTTGAAGATTGAGCAATAGAAATTATATTAAGACAAACCAATTATAGAGTCATGGTTATAAAAATTAAGACAAATATTTTATGAAGTATATTCTTATTCTGGAATTGATGTCATGAGTACAGCATAGAATCTTATAAAGATGTATCAGAAAACCATTCAATACTTTAAATATAAATGTATCAGAAAATACATTCAAGGATGAGGATTGGACCATGATAAAAATCATGTCTTAAGTGAGTGTTTGATTGTGCGCCACATGAAAAGTGAAGAACAAGATTTTATATCAACCATTTTTTGATACTTACAGGTACTGTCATAAAGTCCAGAATTATAAAAATTGGAGCAAAATACACTCATGAAGGTTATACTTTTCTATGCAAAGAATTTCTTCTTTTTCATTTTATATATATTGCTATATCTGTTTATTGTTGTTACTATTTTTACTCTTTATTTAATAAATCTTTTTTGAACATGGCCCACAAATAATACACTTTTCTATGAACTGTGAAAGTTATAAAAATGAATCAGTCATGGTCCCTACCGCTACAGAGTTCAGTGTTAAAATCAGATCTATTCATACATATCCAAAAAACGCAAGTAAAGATTATAGGTACGGAGAGGTTAAAAATGGTAAGAAGCCATCTGAAAACAATATGGCAGTTTCTTTAAAAACCAACCATGTACTTACCATACAACCATTAATGTACACAAGGCCATTAATCTCAGAGAAATGAACATTTATATTCCCCCCAAAACCTACACACCAATGTTATAGTAGGGTTTTTTCATAATAGGCGAAAACTATAAACAACTTGAATGCCCTTTAATGGGTGAATGCATAAATAAACTGTGGTATATCCATACCATGCAGTACTATGCAACAATAAAAAATAATAAACTATTGACACACATACCTTGGATTGATCTCAGGGGAATTATGCTGAGTGGGAAAAGCCAACCTGCAAAGGTTATATACTCCCTAATTCCCATTATGTGCCATTCTTAAATTGATAAAATGATAAAGATATAGAACAGATTAGTGGTAACCAGGGATTAGAGATGGAGGACGGAGGTCGGGGGAAGCTAGGTGGTGGTGGGCAGCATAAAGAATTGTTGCGATCCAACCATTGTGCCCCTTGACTGTGGTGTGGTGGTCACACAAATCCACATACGTGATATAATTACATGAAACAAAATACACAGCCACAGACATAATTGCACATTTTTTAAACTGGCGAAATCTGACTAGGGTAGATGCATTGTCTCAACATCAGCTTCCTAGTTGTGATATTTTATTATTGCTAAACAAGATGTTACCACTGGAGGAAATTGGTTAAAGGATACACAGCATCTCTATGTATTATATTTTACAACTGTACATAAGTCTATGATTGTTTGAAAATTAAAAAACTTTTTTAATGATAAGGCATTTCAGAAAAGATGTTATGTCCACTTGAGGGAGTCCAGGAAGGCTTCCTGGAGGAGGCATCACTTAAAAGACAATAGATTTTGATATAATCATTACTCTATGGTTAATAAGGTTGTCTTTAAAAGTTGAAATGAAAAATTAGAGTGACAGTCAGAGAAAAATTTGACGATATGTTTTGGAATTATCCCAATAATTTCTTTTTTGCAGAATCAGAATTAAACAAGAAAACAGCCCATTCTCTTGGTCTAATTATTTCTTCATTTCAAAAATATTTATTCATCCTATTATGATCAAGTACCAATTATTCAAAACAAGACTAGTTTCACTACAACAATTACAATAACACCATTTCTTGAGCACCTACTGTTTCAAAAACAACCATTTGATGTAAAATACTGAATGTTTGAAGTAGTTTAAGTCACACAGTGTAAAATTTGACATTACTCCTTAAAATCAATGTGTAAAAAATAATAACGCTATGCTTTCTAAATAACACAAAAATAAAAGAGCAGTTCAACAACATTTACTGAAAGAGTATTGAAAATGCAGAGCACTTCGCTAGGCCATGTGGGAGGAGAGATAGAAATCACCAGCCCTTTTGTACAATTAGTAAATATTTTTTTTTAAGATTTTATTTGTTTTTAGAGAGAGGGCAAGGGAGGGATAAAGAGAGGGAGCGAAACATCAATGTGTGGTTGCCTCTCACATGGCCCTCACTGGGGACCTGGCCTGCAACCCAGGCATGTGCCCTGACCAGGAATCAAACTGGCTACCCTTTGATTTGCAGTCCACGTTCAATCCACTGAGCTACACCAGCCAGGGCTAGTAAATATGATTTTGATCATGACAACTTTCTCCAATGAATTGGTTAAAGCATACATTTCCAATAATGTTTAAACTCCGTGTTATCTTTCAAAAGAAGTTATCATTTTAAAAATATACTGTATTACCTATTACCCTGTGCACATTGTTTGAATTATTGCTTATATTTTCACAGTGACTCAACCTTTCATAGTCTTTGAAAATATGAAAAATATTTCTCCAAGGAATATAATGCCATTGTAAAATAAAACTTCTAAAATTGATCATTTTAAATCTCTTCAAGTTAGTTTGCAGAGGAAATTCTTCATGTCACTTGTTAATTTTATTTTAGCTTGGAAAATCACCTCTAGAAATCTGTAAAATACTAACCATGATTCCAGTATACATGGATTTATTTTTAAACGCCTTTCTATGAATTGTATGCTTTTGGTTTTAGGAGACTCAGTTTTCATGATTACTTGAAGCCAAGGAATCGCTCTTCCCTAAATCTTCTGGCAGCCTGTGGGTGCCACCTACAGGCCAGACTTCAGACTATACTGAAATAAGGAAAATCGATTTTTTTAATGAAACACAGAGTAATTTAGTTTAAAATATACTAAATAAAATAAACTAAATAAATCTTAGTTTAAAATTTATTACTTCCCTCAGTTTTGTTATTCCTCAACATAGTTTATTAAATGGAACAAAAACAATTTCTGTAAAATATTTAACACTATCAATTCATGTCAGTTTTCATATCTTACTTTAGCTAAGTGCCTAAATTTTATCAGCTCACCATGCCAATGTTATTTGGGTCAATTAAGGTCAAATGTTCTTGACAAGGTTAATTTCATAGTGGTTGTGGCACAACACAGCTGTGTAAGCAGCTGTGTTCAATGAGGGGCTTAATGAAAGATCCAGCGAACTCTGACCGTTGACGTGACGTATGCCATGGCACCAGCCCCAACTTCCTAAGGGCCTAGACCACTTGAATGTTGTGTCTCTAACAGTTCAGTAGTAACTTACCAAGATTGAAGTTATGATAATTAGGTGTTTATTCTTCCACACTTGTATCCAAGCGGTCAGCAATTCAGTGCCATTCTAGATGCAGGGAGTCAGCTTCCAGAATACCTTCCCTATGATATCTTCCCATCTGAACCCAGATTAGCCCACAGCGCAAGCATGGGATGGAAACACAGCAGTGGGGAAGACGTTCTGGAATTATTTCAAAGTGTCAGAAACGAAGCTACAGAAATAAATGTGGGGAAGAGCTCTAGCTTCATTTGCATGACCATAACTACATACTAATATCTGGACTTTATTCCCATTCAAGGCCTTGCAGTGTGGGAAGGCTTCAAATACAAATACACGAGCACTTGGTTATGTCCCATTTCACTGACTGGTTTGAACTGAGTCTCTCTTCATTCCCTCCCATTCAACCACACAAAAATCTTAACCCATACATTACACTGGTTGTTCTTAATAAATTTTCATTTCAGCCTCAGATTTTTAAAGTATTTGCAATAAATTAATTAGTTACATTTCCCCATCTTTCCTTGTTTCATGGACTATCATAACATCAAGCAAATGAGAGATTATTTTTATTAAATATTAACATCCTCAGCAGTGCAATGTTAAATAAATATTACTTGCTTCATATAGAGCTTGTATAATTATTCTTGGTCACAAGAAAACAGAACCTTCCCCACATTTATTTCTGTGGTTGTTTGACTGGAAATAGGGAAAAAAGGCACAACTTGTTTCTGTCTGTATTTTCTTAATTTAGTTCCCATTCTTTGTTCATCATGAAGTGTTCAGTATTCTGTCTCTGACCTTTCATAATGGATATGATCATTTTCCTTATTCTGTTCAGAAAAAAACAACATTTTTCTGTAAATAAAAATGGAGTAGTAGGTTTTTTTGTATTTTCTTTTATTCTTTGTCCTGCCTTCAAAGTGGAATTTTAATAAGACAGAAGCTGGGCAAATGAAGAAAGAAATCATTTTGAATTATATCTACACATGAGAAACTTATGTCAACAAGGCATAAGTGACAGAAAACTTCTAGAAAATAAATGAATGTAGGTTGAGGCAATCCATCTGGAAGAAGCAGGATGCTTACATGTGGAGCAGAGCAAGGAAGGAAATTGTGCAGACAATTTCATTTTTTTTTTTTGGTCAGATTGAGATGACCTACAAGGCTGCTTCTGCAATTCCGCATCTCTAAAAATGACCTATAAACAAAAATACATTCCCCTCTACTAGGTTCTTCTCTCAGATACCAGTTTGGGAAGTGATCCAGTCCCGGAGGGCAGTCACTCTAGTATAGACACCAGGCTTATTGGGCTGCCCACATTCGTCTCCCCAGCTCACTATTCCAGCAAGGTACCAAATATCTCTAGCATCTGGACTAACCAGTGGTCCTCCAGAGTCACCCTAAAGAAGAAGGAAAAGATTAGTAATTAGTAATTAATAATTTATTCATTACAGAGATATTTGCTATTTTTCTTTTAACTTGAGTTCAATAAAAGAGTGGGTTTTCATAAGTCTTCACTGTGTTCAAATGCACAAGTGATTCCCTCTAAGTCATAAATCACATAAAGGAGGAGCTTCACCACCTGGAGAATTGTCTTAGCCTCATGGTTCAAAATGCTAAGATTAAAGGCTCGATCTCTTGAGAGAACAGTGTTTTTAACCTATGTGGTACATCTGACAAAGTAATTACCATACTGGTTGCCTCTTTATCAAGGGCACATAGCTCCCAAAAGAAGGGTGATGAGTCTGTTACTGATAATGAGCACGAACATCAGAGTCAAATGTGTGGGCTTAAATCTCAAGTTGGGCCCTTCCCACCTGGCTAAGATCTTTAATTTTCTTATTTGAAATGCTCCTAATAATACCTACCTCTGATGATTATTTCAAACATTACATAAAAGAGCGTATAAAGTGCTTAGCATAAATCTTGGAACAAAGCAGAACTTTGCAAACTCATATACAAAACTATAAATTCTAACTGTCTCTATCTTATGGACTCCAGAGGGCCATTTCCTTATTCAGATCAAACAAACAAGGTACTGGCCAATCATTCTTTAGATCCCTGGGATCTCAAGTCATTGACCACCCATTTAGTGTTCAGAATTCTACAAATCGCTTAATTAATTAATATTTTATTTCATCAATACCTATAATTCCGGGTAATATGAGGTTGGGTTTCATTTTGTCCATTTTAGCAGTAAGGAAACTGAAACTCATAGAAATTAAGTAATCTGCCTGATGTCACATGTTGGTGACAGAACTTGAATTTGAATCTAGAAACCCGTGTTTTTTCCCTCAACCTTATACTAACTTCCTTGTGAATTCTGTCCATGTAAAAATATTAACTAATACTCATAATAGCTGAATTTTAAACAATGTTTTTGTAATTTTTAAATCAATTATCAATAAGTGTTGACTGATGCCTTCATCTGTGGAAGGAGGAGACACAGAAAGATTGGACACGAGTGGGCCTTGCCTTCAAGGGGTCTACAGTCTATTTATAGAATAGCATGTACCACATGATGCTATTTTAAAATAAATAATTTTGATCATTGAAACCAAGCCTATACGAAGGTAGAGCAGATTAGCATGAAGAAAAGTAGATGTCAGAGACAATACAGTTTAAATCTCTTTAAGAGACAAGAATGCAGACATCTCAAAATAAAGTAATAGAAGAAAAAGCGTGGGAAAGTATCCAACAGCATTACAAGATGAAAACTAAGGTGATGTCCAGCAAGTATCGAGTAGGGAAAGCTATAGCCTGATCTGCCACCATCAGTAATGGACATGATGGTTTACGCATGTTCCATGTTGCATCTCACACAGGGAAGCCAGAATAATGGAGAAAATTATAATCTTCAGGTGAAAAGAGAAGGCAATCAACTCAGCTATTCAGAGGCAGAAGCCTTTGGGGGTCTATTTCAACAAAACATTTAAAAAGTGCCCATGCCTAGGACACATGTAAACATACATACGCACACACAGGCACACAGCAGCCGTGCTTAGTTCTTAGACCTTGGCAGTTTGCACTTCCTTCCCTGCTCAAGGCTACATTCCCATGTGCATTGTCTCAGCCCCAGCAAGCCTGCGTTTCCACTCATTGTTTCTGTGCATTTTTCACATCCCCTAAATCAGCCACCAGACACCCTGGGCATTCTGCCTATCTGCACTTTCCAAGCTATTTTTCAAAGTACAATTATTTGTTCCTGTTAATTCTCTGGTCACAAAGTTGCATAGCTTTTGCAGAGTCTGTTGATCTGTTTCTAATACTATTTTTTCCATAAATCCTATTGCTTTTAGTGAGTTATTTAGTGAGAAATGGAACAGAAAGTTTATTCAGGAATGCACAAAACAAGAAACTTTTGACATTAGAAGAAGGCAAACCAGGAAGCAACTTTAGAGATCAAGATATGAAGGAATGAAGGAATAAACTGAAGTGTTAACAAAAGGAATGCAGACAAAAGAGATAAATCAGGAAGATATGATAAAGAGGGAAAATATTCTTGATTGAGTCCATGTGCAGGAAATAGAAAAGACCCCAACAATAAGAAACCCAATAATATGAACGAGAAGTTTGAAAATGGAAACTCTAGATAATATTTCATGTTGCCTGTTGAGTTTGTGGTGGCACAAATACAAATGTTAGTCTTATATTAACAACTTAAAACATATAAATGAAAATAGCATGGGAGTAGATGAAAATGTGAGACTACATTTGGGCAAAAGTTTCATTCTGGATGCATAGATTTGGAAGTCAGTAAAGTGGCACTGTGTTTTAAAAAAGATGGCTTCTTTGAGTGAGTACATAGAGAGCAGAGAAAAATTTCACCTGAGACCTGAGTCTTAAGGGATAGCCAGGCTTGGAGAGAGGATGGGAAAGAAGAAATCAGAACTGAGTGCTGTGGCAGGGGGTGGGGTGAGAGTGAGTGTATTCATAATCATAGAACTCAATGTAGGATCATATTCTAATAGCCGAATATCACTGAGATGAGAAAGAGTAGGAGACCCAAATAAAGATTTGTGCATCTGAGGTTATTGATGATTCTTGAGATATTAAAATATAGGGAGCAGGTCAAGTACCAAAATTGTGGATGCTGGACATAAAAGAAAAAAAAATGGGTGCTAACCCCCTCCAAAGATAGAAAAGTGGGGCATTATAACCACAGGTATAAACTTGGTTTCTCGTCTTGAATTTCCAAACTCTGTAAACAGCATTCATTTTTAACACTGTCATCAAAATGGCATTGTAGAAGAGGGGATACATTTTCAGATGAAATTATATGATATCTGTGATTTGCTTCAAAATAGATCTGGTGTTTTGTCATGGAGGGGCGGTTTGAGGGGCTCGTGTTAGGAAACACAGGGATGAAGTAAGGTTGGCAATGAGTGGGAAATCGTTGAAGCTCGATGCTGAGTACATAGTGTTCTGTCGACATTTGCATACATGTGAAATTTCTGTAATAAAATTTTAAAAATAAATGACTAAAGAAGCGTACAGCTGTTCCCCTGAAACTTTGAAGAAGAAAGTTACCATAAATAGAGGCTGAGGTATTTAAAGGACGATCACAGAGGATAGTCACAAGTGTGGAAGCACAAGATGTTTTCAACAGTTTTAGTAAAGTTGGAGGCAAGTAGGATAAAGAGGATTAAGATGAGACAAGAGCTAAATAATATCTAAACAATGATTGTAGATGTTTTTTATGTCTATCAAAAAGTCAAATAAAATACAGTTGAGTCTCATTAGTTCCCAGTAGTTATGTTCTATGAAGTTGCTGCATACACTGAATTAGTGAATAATAAATCATCACTTTTCCTATAGAATTAGGTTTCCAAGAGCCTTTGGTCAGATTTTTATCAATCAGTACATAACCATATCTTATGTGTGTTTCTATTTCAAGCCATCTTCTTTAACATGTATTATTGATTCATTGACATCAAACCCACAGCCAATAGCACTGTAACTCATGCCTGAATAAGGTTTATCTAACATACATGTTTTCTCCATAAGGCACATCGCAGCCTTCTTGCACTTTACTTCAGAACTATATACTTGGGGACTATTTTAAATAGCAAAATTATCAACAAAAAGCACAAAAATATGAAAAATGTAGCATTAAATAGACCACGAAAAGGAGATGGGTTAATGGTATTAACGTTAAACAAGAGGGCAACATCACCTTTTGAGACTTGAGCTGGGAATGTGTTCATTGGGTAACAAATTTGTTGCCACTCTGCTCACGTTCATGAATGATCATGAAAGTGCCTTGAGTATTGACTTTGGGTTTTCAAACAAATCTTAGCAAGTATATGAATTTACATGTAGGGAATCTGCAAATAATGAGGACCGAGTATATTTTCCAACGGATCTTCTGTTAAGTTGGTTTCGTTTTAGTAGTTTTATTTACAGAATCAACTAACATTTTCTGTAGAATTTTATCATGGAATCCATCTACATTGTTTCATGTCTTCCCTTATGAATAAACAGAGCCTTAGAGCAGAAAAAAGAATCACAATACAGTGAGTTTAATCTTGAGGATTTGCCAGGAGTGTGCAGAAAAGTCAATTGGGTGAAAAAGTTTAATACACCAACTGAACAACACCAAAATGACTGGCCCAGAGGTAAACATTGGGAAAGGCCTGTGGTGAAGTCAGCTGTGCACTAAGGGAAGTGAAGCCAATGAAGGAAAAAAACAGGTGCAGTATGTATGTGAGAGAGAGGAGAAAATGGAAAGTTGCAAAAATAAGAATATCAAAAATTCATTATATCCACTCTTTGAATCCAGACTGCAAAGCACATTGAATAGCATGGAACTTCAGGGACCACTATGAGGCTTAGAGAGCACATGGAATATAAGGTCAGTTTAATCACAAAATAAAAATTATAAGGGTATTTAAGGACATACCCAAGGAATTAGTTATTGATCCCCTTCAAGATTTTATCAGCAATGTGCATGAAGACATAGAGTTCCTGGTTGTCACATCTGCAAAGCTACAAAGTCAACAGTGATAGCCCACGTGCCGAAAAGCAAAATCAGAATTCAGAAGGGTGTCTATGCTGTGGACCAAGATGGAATGTACTTATTCCTTTTACCCAAACTAAATCCAACTAAAAACCATAAAAACCTGGATATTAGAGATAAAACAAATATAAAAAGATTCTGAAAGATAGAGCGAAGAAGGCAGATAAGCTAAGAAACACAAGACTCAAGGAATGACATGGCAATGAGCTCCCTGAACCTTGGATCTTTTTCCCCCCATTTCACTTATCTTAGGCATAGAGCTACAGAAACAGCAACCTGGCAACCTGACAACAGGTGCAAGTGAAAAAAAAAACTCGAAAGAAAAGCTTTCTTTCTCTAGAGAAAAAGAAAAACAGAAAGGGGGCAACCTAAGAAGACAAAAAATCTTTTAGACAATATTCTCTCTACTCCAGCCAAACACAGAAAAATACTGTGGCCCCTTTCCAACCCGCATCAGCACTGGCCAAGTGGGGAGCTTAGATTCCACCCTTACCAGGCTGTCTTAAGTTTTAATCCTTCACCAGACTGGTGTTAAAGAAGGCTCGGTGAGGAGCCAGACTATCACCCATGCCAGGTGACAACAAAGGCCTCCTCTATCTCCCTTGCGGTGACTAGCTGGGGAGCATGGACTACAGCCTAGTGGTAATAAGGCAGAACTCTGTTTCCCAGTAGAATATCAGAGGAGACCTGGTGGAGAGTCAGGGCTCTCACAACTACCAAAGAGTAATGACGCTACTAGCCCATGACGTCAGTGGAGGCAGGAAGGGGAGCAGGAACAAGGTCCTCCAGCCAGTGTGGGATCGGGAGAGGCCGACGGGGGAACCTGAAATTCCACCACCATCCAGCAGTGAGGGTGTCCAGACAAAATAGTGGGGAATGAGGCAGCTCCTCTCTCCCCCTCCAGTGTCATATCAGAGGAGGCTTGCTAAAATAGAAGGTTTAATAAGATCCAGAGTCTTATAACAATGCTCGAATGTCAGGGATACAGTTGAACATCACTCTCATACGAAGAACCAAGAAAATCTGGAATGGAAGGATGTGATCACAAACGCCAGCCCTGAGATGACACAAATGTCAGATTATCTGATCTGACAAAGATTTTAAAGCAGCTGTCCCCAAAAATGTCTTCATGAGCAATTACCACATGCTTGAAACAATTTTTTAAAAATCTTCAGCAAAGAAATAGCAAATATAAAAAAGGACCAAATGGAAATTTTTGAACCGAAAAATCAAATGATCAAAATAAAAATTTTAAAAACTCAGTGGAGCCCTGACCAGTGTGGCTGAGTCGGTTGGGCATTGTCCTGCAAAGTGAAATGTCACTGGTTTGATTCCCATTCAGGCCACCTGCCTGAGTTGCAGGCCAGGTCCCTGGTTGGGGGCTTGGAAAAAACGACTGGTAGATGTTTCTCTCACACATCGCTATTTCTCTCTCTCTCTCAATCTCCCTCTCTTCCCTTCTCTCTAAAAATAAATAAAATCTAAAAAAGAAAAAAAAAAAAAACCTCACTGGGTGGGCTTAACAGAAGAATGGAGATGACAGAATAAAAAAATCAGTGAATTTGAAGATAGGATAATAAAACTACTCAACCCAAACAAGAGAGAGAAACAGAATGAAAAAAATAATAATGAAAAACAAAAACAGCAGATGTTCAGGGACCTCTGAGACTATAGCAAAAGAATTAACATTCTTGCCATTAGAGTCCCTGAAGAAGACAAGAAAGAAGAGGTAGGGCTAAAAAGCATTCAAAGAAATAATGGCTGAAAATTTCCCAGATTTGTCAAGGGGCATAAACCTGCAGGTTAAAGAGTTATCAAGCCCCACACTGGCTAACCCAGAGAAATTCATGCCAAGGCACATAATGAAGCTCCTGAAAACTAAAGACAAAGAAAAAATCTTGAACACAGTAAGCAAGAAATGACACCTCACCTATAAGAAAAAATAATATCAGTAGGTTCCTCATTAGAAATCAAGAAGGCCATGATTTACATGCTGAAGGAAATGAGGTGTCAATCCCAAAATCTATATCTAGAAAAATTACCCTTCAGAAATTAATGGGAAGTTAAATATTTTGCCAGACAAAGAATATCTAAGGGAATTAGTCACCAGCAGATCTGCACTAAAAGAATAGCTAAAGGAAGTTTCTGAAACAGAAAAGAAATGATAAAAATGAATCTTGAAAAACTAGGAAGGAAGAAAGAATGAAAATATTGGTGATAGACTTCCCTTTTCCTGAGTTTTCTGTTATGTTTTGGCACTTGAAGCAGAAATATTGTCAGATGTAATTCCTAATATATGTAGAGGAAATACTTAATAATATTTAATGTTACAAATGGGGAAGGGTAAAGAGATCTGAGGGGAGGCTAAGTTTTTTGTTTTACATTTCATTCAAACTGGTAAAATCCGACCACTGGTAGACGGTGATAAATTATGTGTATGTAACTTGGAGGAACCACAAAGTGTTTTTTCTACAAAGATATAGTCTAGTCAAAATGGTAATTTTTAAAAAAAAACTTACTGTATAATTCTATTTATATAACACACAAAAGTATTGAGATGGAGAACAGATCAGTGATCGCCAGGTGTTAGTGATGGGAGAGGAAAGCGGGTGTTACTACACAGGGAGATCTTCGTGGTGTTGAAGTAGTTCTCAACTGCAGTGGTGGTTCCACAAATCTACACATGTGACAAGATGCCATAGAACTAGAAACACACATTGTACCAATGTCTCATTTCCTAGCTTTTATACTGTACTACAGTTACGTACGAGGTAACCACTGGGGGACATTGGGTGAAGGATACATGAGACCCTTCCTTACTAACTTTGCAACTTTCTGTAAATCTCTTATTATTTAAAAATATAAGATGAACAAAAACTCATGCATCATATTAATAAGCAAACCACTTACCTGGCATGCATCTCTTTTTCCTTGCAAGGAGCCAGCACATAGCATTCTAGGAGTTATGGTATTATTGTAAGCTTGAGGTTCATTGCAGGTTTTAGTGTCTATAAGTTTCACCTGCACTTGCCTAAGACGATTCTGACTGTTCCCTAAAGGGAACAAAATTGTCTTTAGATTTGTTTATATACATCTATTTTATAGACCTATAAATAATTATGAAAGCCTTTCATAATGATTGGACAAGATGCTAATATAGAAACTTTGAAAATGTATTTTTTCAGATAGAGTAATATTTAGAGAGAGACTGCTTTTCTATTTTATTTTATTTTATTTTTGTTTTCCTTTTTTATTTAATCTTTATTGAATTTTTCCCACTACCACTTAGTCACCTTATACCCCTCACCCCCAGCAATCATCACACTGTTGTCCATGTCCATGAGTCCTTTTTCCTTTTTGTTCAGTCCCTCCTCCCCCAACTGATCCCCTCCCCCACTAGCTGTCATCCTGCTCTCCATCTGTAAGTCTGTCCCAGTTTTCCTTGTTAGTTCAGTTTGTTCATTACATCCCACATATGAGAGAAATAATTAGGTGCCTAGGAAAGAACCTCAAGTTATGTTAAGTAATCCCCATTCCATAGTTAAGCTTAGAAAGTAATTTCAGGAGGGCATGGTGATTTTAGGATCCTCTGACCTTCACACTTGAACATATGAATGATCCCTCATCTTTTATGTCTTTAATTCCCTAGTAAAAAGTTCAGACGTGTTCACTTTTTCACACATTACCAAGCACCATCGCATGTTGGTAGTGATGCACTTGATAGGAACCCAGGGCCTGAAGGAATTTATGTCTCTTCTAAATGACTCAGTCCACAAGCAGAGCCTGACTTGCCCCAGGTCTATATGACCACCCACTAACATATTTTTTAACTCTTTTTTATCGTTGTTCAAGTACAGTTGTCTCCATTTTTCCCCCACAGCTCCCCCCCACCCCAACCCTCCCCACTTCCCACACTTGATCCTACCCCGCTTTGGTTTTGTCCATGTGTCCTATAGAGATTTCCCTGACAACCCTTTCCCCTTTATCCTCCATTATACCCTCCCACCTCCCCTCTGGTTTCTGTCAGCCACTGACATATTTTGGCATTCAAATGCCTTAGAATACTAACTTAGATTATTATGATTTGAGTTTCTCTTTAGATTCTTACCATCATTTTGTAGTGCTCCAAACCCAGTCACAAACATCTCATCACCTGGATGGAAGTTATAAGATGCATCAGGGAGACAAACTCTATGTACTGCGTTTGTGTAGGGAACGGGGCCTGAAAGCTCTGCAACTGAAATATCATAGTCATGTGATGGATATTTGTATTTTTCATGGACAATTATCCTCCGGATGCCATGTTTCATTTTAGGAGGATATATCGTCACTCCAAAGGAGGCAGTCCACCTGGCTGGGTCCTTATACCTGGGAAGAAAGATATGAAGAATAAACTCCATTTTCCCATGCTACCAATATAATGATTTCCATGATACAATTTAATCTGTCAATATGAGTTTTCTTTTCAAAATTACAGTTCTATGTATAGAAACAAACTTTTGCAATCTGAGAATCTGGCTCATGGGTCAGATCAGGTAGAAATGCCATAACGGCACGTTTCTTGAAATCTATATGCTGATTTGCATGCACTCCACATCCTAAGGCCTTTTGACATTTCTGGGCATCAGTGACTCCAAGGGACATATAAAAAGAATATCCTGTACAGAATGGGAGAACTAAATACATTCTATGTGCATCGTGTCATCTGCCCCACAAACATACACATTTCTCTGAGAACCGAAAAGGCTACACAGTAATTTAACAAAGCATTACTATCCTGTATACTGTAGGCATTTTACACTGCATTGAAAGGTCTTTGTTCCTTGGAACATAACTAGCCAACCTATTCAGGTGTGTAATTTGTTACTGCAAGATTTCTTCATATTTCATTCTTATCATGGGGAATTTCCCCATGGGGTCAAACCAACAACACACTTAGGCCCCATTTCCGATGGATACACAGCAGAGACATTGTGGCTCTTCAATATCAAGCTCAAAGTCCAAAGATGACTTGAAATTCCTGCTTCCTTTGGCAAATTATTATGTATTTTTTTCCAGTGGATAATTTACCTACACATACTTTGACGCCATTTCCATTTCCAGACTGTTAAACTTCTTACTAGATTTATGAGTTTCCCACTTTCTTTGTGATGTATATTAAGGTCATCTCTCTCAAACTTCCTAAGATATTTTCTTCTCGCCAAGCACCAATGCACTCTGCTCATCCCAGTCACTCTGGAGGTTCAGGACTTACATTCTGAAGCAGTGAGCCGCACTCACAAGCCACGTGCTGTTAATTAAAGTGGCTCCACAGCGATGGATCCCATCCCATTGCAGGCTAGCTTGCCACGGCCATTCACCCTCTTCTACCTGTGTCCCACCGACAATCCTGACACTCTGTTTCGTAGTTTTATTCCTTCGCGTCCCACAGCCTGCCAACGAGAGATGATGTATTAGTTAGCAGTTGTTTTTAACTTTCAAACTGTGTTACTATGTTCCAAATTCCTCACGCTTTTTGATTTTTACATTTCCTTAAACGATTGTCTTTCATTATTTAACGTCTCTTAATCTTGTAAGATGTAAACCAGTCGTTACCTCCTTTAGGGTGCCTTCTCTAACAATTTCCCATCGCCGAACTGGATTAGTTATGACTTTCTTTAATGCTTCCGTTTAAAAAAGCAATAATACTCTATATATAGTGTCTGCATATACCATATTTTGTCATGTATAACATGCACTTTTTTGCCCAAATTTTTAGGGCAAAATAAGGGTGCACATTATAAATAGGTAGTACCTGAAATACCTTATATCTGTTCTTATGTCTTGTAAATATTTGTTACATAAAATTTATTGTATCATAATATGTTCGATAAATGCTAAAATCCTTTCATAATACAGAAACAAGTGCCTAAATATAAATAAGTGAATAAATAATTGAATTAAAAATTTTAATTTAAAAATTTTTCCTGAAAGTTTGGGCCAAAAATGTGAGTGTAGGTGCACATTACACATGGTAAAATATGGTTCTCTCTCTCTCTCTGTCATATATATATATATATATATATATATATACACACACACACATATATGTATATGTAAAAAAAATATTTATTGCAGGGTTTCTCAGCCTTGGAAGTATTGACATTTTGAGATGAATAGTTCTTCGTTGCGAGGGCGGCTGTCCTATTCATCATAGGGTGTTTAGAAGGATCCCTGGCCTATACATAGTAGATACCACACCCACAATCATTATAACCAAAAATGCCACCATGGGGCATAATCTTTTGGGGATCAAAATTGCCCTTGTTTGAGAACTATTGTTTTAGAGTGATGTGTTCATGCACTAGTCCCTATATATAAAGTCCCACCAGAGTGAGAGCTTCTTTAGGCAGGGAGTATATTCCATCTTTTACATTCTTACTGCCTAACACAGCACTAGCACATAGTAAGTTTCCAGTAAATACTGGTGTAAGATCTGTGCCATTTAGGTAATGAGGTTATCTTTTGGTCCCATGCCTCATTAAATTTATGAATCAACCAACACTCTGAGTTTGTGGGTAGCATACTTCCTACCATCTTTTAAAATAAATACATTCTGTACTAATTCTGTAACTGTCAAATGTATTCTCTAAGTCCTGTGGCATGTTCTGCTACAGGGAAAGGGAACTACTAGGTCTAGAGCTAGTCTTTTAAAATTACAGGTAAAGATATTATCTGGACCTTTGATAATTTCATCAATATATACTCCAACCCCAAAATCGCCTGTGATTATCGCAATATGGAATTAATAACATCAAGAAGATGTTATTTAGTGTAGAGCACCAAGTTTCTTCCTCTAGCTGAAAAATACCAACATACAGATAACTTTTCTACAAACTTTAAAAAAACTGTTGTGCTAATGTATTATAGATAACTTCAATCAGAACATTAAGAAGTGAGTATTTTTGCCTCTTCTTTAACACGTGCGCGCCTCACTTCCACTACACTACTGCCACCGGCACCCATACATGCGCTCCAAAAGTCTCCCAGTTTTTTAATTCTTTAGTAATCAAGTGTGCGTCAGAGATAAGATAAAGCACCATGAGCTGTGCACAGAACAATCCAACTTTAGTCTCACCCATAACACCACAGAAAGTAAGCCTAAATAGCGTTAACTTTTTATGTTCAAGTCATACAATTTTAATAAATATATTAAACTTACAATTGTTCAGAAAGTTGTCTGTTTCTGTCTTGTTGATTTCTAAAATACACAGAAATGGTGAACAGGGTCGGCACATCAGAATTGCATAATGCCTCTGAATACTTCAAATACTAAAGGCTGCTTAATTCCATTTTAAGATAACATATCTCTAGGTTGTAAAGAAAGTAACATAGTTATTTTATCATAGACGTAGTATGTTCATCACCTTGGGGAAAAGAGACATCTGAAGAGTATTTCTTTTTTTAAGATTTTAGAGAGAGGGAAAGGGGGGGAGAAACAGGGAGAAAAACATCAATGTGAGAAAGAAGCATTGGGTTCCAAACCTGCAACACAGGCCTGTGCCCTGGCCGGGAATCAAACCAGCAGACTTTCCCTTTGTGGAAGGATGCCCAACCAACTGAGCCACAGGGCTGAACAGTGTCTCAGAAACTTTAGTGTGGGTAAGAGTCACATCGGGATCACCTTCATAATATAAATTCCTATTTCTCTTCTCAGTAATTCTGATTCAGTTATTTTGTGTTAAAGCTCAGGCATATGAGTTTTACACAAGGAAATGAGATTTAGGTGGACTACAGTCTCTTTGGGGAAAATAATAGTCTGAACTACAGTACTGATTGCCCAAATTCAATGATATTTTTATTGACCATTATTTCAGATTATTTTACTGAAGTCATAGGCATAGTCCCATTTGTTTAACATCCTAGTAACATCTCCATAAATTAGTTCTCACTCCCATTTAAAACCAATGTTATTGCTTTAGAAGTCTTCCTTCTGCTAGTTTTGGCAACACAATTTGCCTTCACACTATTATTCGACTCTAGCCAATGGGTCGTTAGCTTGTTGACTTCTGAACAATCGGGGTGTAACCCTATGCAAACACTAAGCCACAGGTACATTAAACTCTAAGCACTCAACTATCCTGACTCAGTAGATTTCCAATGACCAAAAGTATTCTCTCTGAACATGGCAGGATAGGGATTCTAAATGCAAAAATCATAATGTTAATTTTTTCTTTTAGTATTTAATGGTATTGGTTTACTAGAAATCTGTATTCTAGAAAGGATTCTTTCTGACTTTATCCTGGCTATTCTGAGGGGAAATGGCAAAAATAAGGAAAAAGTGACATTTTTTCTCAGTAAATATTAAAAAGCATTACTAGGAACCTCCCTGTTCCTCTCCGTCTTGAGCTCTTCCTAGGGAAAATTCTGGCTTTGCATGTTGGTGCCACTGACAGGGCCGGCCTCACAGATGTGTGACTTGTGTGTCTGCACTGGGTCCTGCACTCAGCATGGCCTTGCGCTTAGTTTAATGTTTATTGTCTTGAAATTATTAATAATTTTATCTCTTACCTTATGTTTTGAAAGTCAAGTCCAACAGAACAATGGAGCATTTCATGAATAGAGGACATGCACATAACATATATATCCACAGGTTACTGCTACCCCATTTAAATCTCTATCTGTCATAATACCCTATGAATTCCAGATTCTGGTGAATGTACCATGTTCAGCAAACTGCAAAATAAGTATGTAATATTTGCCACTGAGTGAGCAGAGGGTAGTGGTTGTCCCAAGAGGCCATGCTTTCTGTTTGAACCAGAACTTGCTTAAAATGTAGAAAGAAGGCAGTGACATTCTAATAGACACGAACAACCAAGGGACCCTATAATATTGTTTCTGTCATTTTTCATGGTATTAGCCAATAGTTTCTCTAGAAATAATAATATAGAAAGAACTTCTGGTCCATCCTTACTTAAGCTGAAGATAGAGAGCATGCTTAAAATGTGCATGTGTCACAAGGGAAATTAAAAAAGGTCATGCTAGCCTTGTGTAGTGTTTTCATTGATCTGGTAAATACTGAAATACATGTATATATGAGCTATGAAATACAGTTGTATAATTTTTGTGATTCCATGTAGAAGTCAAATGCTCTTATATCTGTATTTAAAATTGACATTTCACAATATGAAGGTGAACAGTAAAACTCATGCTAGCGATTTTAATTTTTTCACTTTGAATGACATTTAAAAAATATATTATTATAAAAGAAGAATACTGTGAAAGAAAAAAAGGCTTATATTTAATTACCTTTAACAGTCCTTTTTTATTGGGTTTTGAAGAGTCCAACACTTTCTCTTTCACTGGGCCCCACAAATTGTGTAGCTAGCCCTGACTAGTGAAGCCTCCCTTTCTAAGTAAGTAAGGTAGCTGACCATCAGGTTAAGCTTCGAGTTAAGTCTACCAGCTTTCTACCTGTCCCCTATTGTCTCATTTCTAGTATTGCCAATTCCCATGTTGTACCACTAGCCATGTGTGACTAGTAAGCTCTTGAAATGTAGCTTGTCGAAATTGAAATGTACTATAAATATAAAGTATACACTAGATCTCAAAGCCTCAGTGCCAAACATATATGAAAAAATAGCTCAAATAATTTTTACATTGACTACTTGTTGAAATAATACATTAGATACATTGGATTAAATACACAAACTATTTAAATGAATTTTGTATGTTTAATTTTATTTTTTTAATGGTTACTAGAAATTTTAAGATTATACATTTGGCCTCCATATTTGTATAGACCAGCATTGTTCCTGGAATAAGACTTAGTTCTTAACCAGACTTTTATTTCTACTGAAGATCTGTTGTTTCTTACTTTGTACTAATGAGGGCCTATCACTGCTTGCTTTCTCACCCCAGCCCCACAAAAACAAGTAAATAAAAAACCCTCCAGAAATTTTATATTAGTTGTAAAATATACCAAAAACACATAAAAATAAATTATAAAATTTTCATTGGTAAATGTTCTATGGGAAGACACTATAATGAGGTATATCAATGATATTTGAAGGCAATATGTGAATAGCATAAAACTGTTCACACACACATCACGCTCTCAGGACATAAAATATATAAAATACAATAACAAGAAAAAGAAAGGGAATAGATATGCAAACCCGCTTTCCCTTTTATCATTGGATTCTATAGCTAAAATATAAGGCCCAATATAGAAAGAAAACCCAAGTGGGAGTTAATGATAGAGTTGCATGCAAGGCATAAGTTTTGGGTAGTATTAAAAATTAAAATACTTTATTTGGACCAATTTGGTGCCAAATAAATGTTCTGCTA
>PVJI01023543.1:0-23396 GCA_004026765.1 Micronycteris hirsuta
AAAGGCATACAGTAAGGATGAGAAATGAGTTAAGTACTTAGTAGGATCAAGAATGATGAAAAGTAAAAGAGGAACCTACATTTTTTTTTTTACTTTATTGTTGTTCAATTACAGCTATCTGCATCCTCTCCCCTCCCCTCCCCCTCCAACCCCACCTCCCTCCCCTGCCTCCCTCCCCACCCTTGGTTCTGTCCATGTGCCCTCGATAGTGGAACCTACATATTTTTAAAGACATTCCAAATAGACTATCATTTTAATGTAGGAACAAAGTTTTACATGTAAAATCAATGCTACATTTTCCTGAAGAATTTACGAATACTAATCTACATGTCAAATGCACAGCAGTTTGTATCTTTTAGCAAAGGACCTTTGAAATAAGCTCATATAAAATGCTAGATACTTCTGAATTTCTTTAGAAATTGTAAGATTTTTATACACTGATAATGTTGAGCATGGAAAAACGTGTGCCCTGAAAAAGTAATTACAAAATGATTTCTGGGCATTTTAGGTCAATAGATTCTATTTAATAATACATGAATTATTTGAGTTACATTTACATAAACTGGTAGGATTGAACTAATGAAAGTACTAAATAATGATTTCATATTAACTGCTTTGTTCAAAAACACAACAGAAATTTAATGAGATTTAATATATGTGGGAAACTACTAGGCACCATGATGTCAAAGGGAAATATGCCATATTAACAATTCATATCCTCGAGAAGTCAGTAATTTATTCAGAAAAGCAAGGAATATAAATATTATTATATCATGAAAACTAATATAATAAATGTCACTGAAGAGAGGCAAAAATAAATTATAATAAAATTCGAAAAAAGGGAGCAAGACTTTCGAGAATTCAGAAGACATAGTACACGAAGCATTTAAGGGAGCAAAGCAGCATCAAACTAGCAAATGAGGCTAATTTACACTATCAGCACAGTCACACGGTGGCAGGGGCTCGTGATGCTTTAAAAAAACAGAAAAGTTCAATTCCTTATAAAATTAAAAGAAAAATGTCTTTATATCAAAGAAAATGTTTTAATATACTATATCAACATTCTTATCTTTATATCCTGGCAGTAATGAAACCCAGTTTTATTTTATTTATTTAATGGACGAAGGGTCTTATGAAGACAAAAGTGCCTCAGACTCATGGAAGTCATAACGTGGCTCTGCTGGTGAGATTCTAATTCTAGCTTCACTTTTCACTGTTTTTGGACACTTAGCCTCTCCACACTTCAGTTGTCTCATCAGCAAAATAGTGAAAATAATTGTGCCAAAGTCATAAGGTTGTTATAAAAATTAAATAAATTATTACATGTAAAGTCCCTGGAACAGTCTCCGGAACATATAAACACATTATAACTGACAATGTCATTGATATCAGCCATGAAGTTTGTATGAGATAGCTAGAAGGGTAGAAGTAATCAATATGTTTGGAAGAACAGATATTCTAACAGTTGAATGAAAGCATTGGATCTTCAGAGAGGAGCAAGGAGATGAATCCGGTGTTTGTGTAGGAACTTGAGCTTGGAGTTGGAAAGCTGACTGTACTGTAGACCTAGGAGGAGCCTCTGGATCTCCTAAAAAAACTAATGAGCCATAGAATGCATGGACATTTGAAATGGTGAAAGACTAGATTCAAGCTAGAAATCTAGTCACTCAAGAGAGAGTGACAAAAATAAATAGGAATGGAGGACGAGTTGATAAGTATTAAATCTGAGAAAAATGCTGATTTTAATGCTAAAAACAAGAAAATAAACTTGAAATTTTTAATAGTAACTACTATTTTTTGAAGGAAATTTAACTTGCTTCCTAGTTAAATAAAAGTTGGGGTTCACAAAAAGACATTCAAAGATTTTTTTCTCTAAACTTGGAACCTGTATTTGTCAACTTCATAACTTAATTGGGCTTTGAGGCTGACAAATTGATTTTTCTTGCCCCTAATTTATTTAATTCAGTTTTCACAATTAGGCAAGCAATTAATCAATGATGAAGTCATTAAGATGCATTGCATTGAGATGCTGTCCTGACAATCATACTAAATAAGAACCGTGCAATTTATCAGAAGGCGAATCCCCTATACGTGCAATATTTGATATTTTAACTTCAACTAAAATTATAAGATAAAACTGAATTTGATACTTTAAGTTTGGCTTTGTTTAACTTAAAATATTATCTAGAAATAAGGTAATGTTTACCCATGATTTATTGAATTAAAATATGAAGTAGATTGTTGGTATATGACAAGATTATAAAAGAATAGTTGTCTGATACAATTATTAGTTATTTCCTATAATATTAAAAATACAGTTCTAGCCAGTTAAAATTTAAGTTTAGAATATCAAGGTCCTGTGTGTAATATTAGAAATATAAAAACATTTTATGACATGTATTATGCACTGGAAAAGTCATTGAATTTGGAATTTGTAAGTCTGAATTCCAGGGAGTTCTGCCACATAATAACTATATGTCCTTGAGAAATATTTAAGCTTTATAGTTTTTTTAAATATATGATTGATGTTAATTTAAAATAAAATAATGCACATGACAACACTCTGAAAATTGTAAACCAATATAATTTTGTAAATACTAAAATAATTTGCCTTTTTTAATATCATTTTGTGAAATTAAATGTTCTAGACAATAATATATTTTGTGTACCTTTTATATTGTTTATTGTTTTAGCAACATACTAACCATAATAAATAGATAGATAAATAAAATTAAAATACTTTTTTGAATTGTCTTTGAACACTCACCAAAACCGATGCCCAAAACTCTGAGATAAAGTCTTATTGTCTTGGTTTCCAATGTACCCAGCCCTTCTATCTGTGTTTTAGTTAACTTTCCCCAAGCTTCCAAAGTTTAATCATGGTTACCCTATAAAGGCTGCTCTGCCTGGGTACCTTGAGTCTCTCTCCAAAGGTCCATTTCTGCTAGTGTTGTCAGACTGAATCTCTTTCACTGCGGCTGCCCATTTTCCTGGATTGTCCACTCTCATATACTTTGAAGATACTTGTGAATCTTCTGTAGTTCTCTGTTAATCTTTGGACATTGCACTCATACCACAGACCTAACAACATCCCCTAAAAGCTCAATTATTCTTGCTATTAAATCTGAAGCAGCTTTGTCAGAATACTCAAGGGTTTCACAAAGCATGCTCATAAAAGTTATTCAAGAATTCTGAAGCATAAATACTTGAAATTGCTTCACATCTATAACTAGACACTGAACCTAAAGCTTTTCCCGGCCTGTGTTAGCCCAGAATTGTTAAACACATCGGCACTACTACCATCAGAATGACTTTCTGCACATTTCATTGCCAGTATAGTGCTTTGTTATCTCTGCAAAGTTGTACAGAAGGCTGAAACACTGTGCATGCTGATGATGATGCTGTAATTTTTCAGTCATTTCTGTGCCTTTCGGTGCAGAAACAGAGATACACAGGTCCTTCTAATAGGGGGCAGAGAGCACAGTTACTAATGATATTGAGTCCCATTTGGTTCTTTCTTTTTTTTTTTTTTTTTTTAAGATTTTATTTATTTATTTTTAGAGAGAGCAGAAGCGAGGGAGAAAGAGCAATGTATGGTTGCCTCTCACATGGCCCTCACTGGTGACCTGGCCTGCAACCCAGGCATGTACCCCGACTGGGAATCAAACCGGGACCTTTTGGTTCCCGCGCTCAATCCACTGAGCTACACTAGCCAGGCTTTTTTTTTTTTCCTTTTAAATATATGATCGTTTATTTTATGATAGTTATCCCAATTTTCCCCATTTTCACCCTTCCACAGAGCCCTCCTCCGATTCCCACAGTCACCGTTGTCCATGTATATGGGCCATGCATCTATGTTCTTTCACCATTTCCTTCATCTCATTTCAACTAGCGCCCCCTGCCCACTCTCCTCTTACAGCTTTCAGTCTGTTCCATGTTTCTGTGCCTCTGATTCTCTTTTGGTCATTAGTTTGTTTTGTTCATTAGATCCCACTTATAGGTGAGATCATATGGTATTTATCTTCCATTGACTGGCTTAATTCACTTAGCATAAGACTCTAGTTTTGTCCATGCTGTCGCAAAAAGTAAGAGTTCCTTGTAACTGCTGTGTAGTATTCCATTGTGAAAATGTACCACAACTTTTTTATCCACTCATCTACTAATGGGCCATATTCATAGATGGGTCTGTTTCCATATTTTGGCTATTAAAATAATATTGCTATGAACATATGGGTACATATAGTCTTTTGAATTGGTATTTCAGTATTCTTAGGGTATAATCCCAGAAGTAGAATTGCTGGGTCAAAAAGCAATTCCATTTTTAATTTTTTGAAGAAACTCCATGCTATTTTCCAGAGTAGTTGTACCAGTTTGCATTCCCACCAACAGTGCACTAGGGTTCTATTTTCTCCACATCCTTGCCAACACATGTAGTTTGTTGATTTATTAATGATAGCCATTCTGACTGGTGTGAGGTGATATCTCATTGTGGTTTTAATTTGCATTTCTCTGATGGCTCATGATGTTGAGCATTTTTTCATGACTATGGGCCCTCTGTATGTCCTCCTTGGAGAAGTGTCTATTCAGGTCCTTTGCCCATTTTTTAACTGAATTTTGTGTCTCCCTGGTGTTGAGTCATGTTAGTTCTTTATGTATCTTTGAGATTAAACCCTTGTCCAATGTATCACTGAAAAATAAGTTTTCCCATACAGTAGCTTCCCTTTTCATCTTGATTATAGTCTCTTTAGCTTTGCAGAATCTTTTCAGTTTGACATGGTACCATTTGTTTCATTGTTATTGTTGTTGTGTGCTTATTTGCTTTCCTTTTTTTCCCTCATCCTAGGAGATATATTGGCAAAAATATTGCTGTGTGAGACATCTAAAAGTTTGCTGCCTATGTTTTCCTCTAAGGTTTTTATGGTACTGTGACTTATATTTAAGTCTTTTATTTATGTTGTGTTTATTCTGGTATATGGTGTAAGTTTGTGGTTTAGTTTCAGCTCTAGTGCAGTTCTTCCAACACCATTTATTGAAGAGGTTGTCTTTACTCCATTGTGTGTCCTTGCTTCCTTTGTGAAATATTAATTGACCATAAAGATGTGGGTTAATTTCTGGGCTCTTGGTTCTTTTTCATTTATCTATGTGTCTCTTCTTATACCAGGAGCAGATTGACTGTTTTTAATACAGTGGCCTTATAGTATAGTTTTATATCAGATATTGTGAGCCTTCCAACTTTGTACATCTTTCTCAAGATTGCTGAGGCTATCCAGGGTAGAGTTGATTCCATATGAATTTTTGGAATATTTGTTCTAGATATGTGATATATGACATTGGTATTTAGATAAAAATTGTGTTAAATCTATAGATTATTTTGGGTAATATAGACATTTTAATGATGTTCAATCTTCCAATTCATAGACATGGTATATGCTTCGATCTATTTATATCTTCTTCAATTTCTCTCTTCAGTGTGCTATAGTTTTCCAAGTACAGTTATTTTACCTGCTTGGTTAAATTTTTCCTAGGTACCTCATTTTTTTTGTTGTTGTTGTTGCAATAGTAAATGGGATTGTTTTCTTAGTCTCTGTTTCTGGTAGTTCATTTTTGGTGTATAAAAATGCTATTAATTTCTCAGTATTGATTTACAGTCCTGCTATTGTGCTGAATTCATTTATTAAGTCTAGTAGTTTTTTGGTGGAGCCTAGAGAGTTTCTGTGTACAATATCATGTTATCTGAGAATAATGACAGTGTTACTTCCTCCTTTCTACTTCAGATGCCTTTTATTTCTTTTCCTTCTCTGATTGCTGTGGCCAGGACTTTCCGATACTATGTTGAATAAGAATGGTGAACGCAGAAGTCCCTATCTAGTTCCTTATTTTAAGGGTAACAGTTTTAGCTTTTGCCCATTGAGTGTGATGTTGGCTCATCGTATATAGGTTCATCGTATATAGCCTTTAATATGTTAAGGTATGACCTCTACATTGCCACTTTGCTGACAGTTTTTATCATAAATGGGTGCTGGATTTTATCAAAGATTTTTTGTGCATCTATTAATATGATTATATGATTTTTATGTTTCATTTTACTTCTGAGAATGTGTATTCTCAGATTCACATTTATTGGTTTGTGAATATTGTACCAACCTTGAATCCCTGGTGTGAACCACACCTGATCATAGTGAATAATCATTTTAATACATTGCTGGATCTAGCTTGCTAATATTTTGCTAAGGATTTTACCATTAATGTTCATCTATGTTTTCTTTCTTTGTTACATCTCTATCTGATTTTGGAATTAGGATAATACTGGTCTTGTAAAAAGAACTTCAAAGTCTTCCCACTTCTTGAAATTTTTGGAATAGTTTGAGAAGAATAGGTGTTAGTTCTTTGAATCATTGGTAAAATTTACCTGTGAAGCCATCTGGTATAGGACTTTTGTTTGCTGGGAGATTTTTTTATTACTGTTTCAATATCCTTCAGTTTTATCAGTTTATTCAGGTTATTTGCTATTCCTGATTCAGTTTTTGAAGAAAACTGAAGGTTTTGTAGGTTTCTAGAAATTTATCCATTTCACCCAGGTCATCCAATTTCTTGGCTTATAGTTCTGTAGTATCAGTTGCTACTTTTCCTCTTTCGTTTCCTATTTGATTAACTTGAGTTCTCTCAGTTTTTTCCTGATAAGTCTGGTTAAATATTCATCAATTTTATTCATCATTTCAAATAACCATCTCCTGGATTCATTGATCTTCTGAATTTTTTTGTCTCTATGTCATTTATTTCCAGTCTGGTCTTATTTTCTTCCTTCTACTCATTCTGGGCTTTGTTTATTGTTGTGTTTCTAGGTATGGGGTTTCTAGATTGTTTATTAGAGACTTTTCTGTCTTCTTGAGGTAGGCCTGAAATGCTATGAACTTCCTTCTGAGGACTGCTTTTCCTGTGCCCCATAGGTTTTGGGTTGTGTTGTGTTCAGTTATATTTGTTTCCAGGTACTTTTTATATTTTTTCCTTGATCTCATTAATGACCCATTCAATATTTAATAACATGATATTTAGATGCCATGTATTTGAACATTTTTGTATTTTTTAAATTGAAGTTGATGTCTAGTTTCATGTCATTGTAATTTGAAAGAATGCTTGATATGATTTTAATTTTATTGAATTTGAGGAAGAGATAGACAACAATACGGTCATTCTAGGGAATTTTAACACCACGTTGTCACCAATGGATAGATCTTCCAAACAAAATATCAACCAGGAAACAGCAACTTTAAATGGTATACTAGGTTGAATAGAATTAATTGATATTTACAGACTATTTCATCCCAAAGCATGAGAATACACATTCTTCTCAAGTACACATGGATCATTCTCAAAGACAGACTAAACAATAGGACACAAAATAAGGCTCAACAAATTCAGGAAAATTGAAACCGTTTGTTACTTATTAAGTGCCATGAAATCTCATTCTCACTGTCGAAAGTCACTGTTCTTTCTGTCACAGAGGAAACAACTGCCAGGTTCAGTTTTCCTCTCCCTTTTAAATTCACCATATCACCTCTGGAGTATTTCTCTTTTGTTCATGTTGGTTTTAATTATACAGATACTGTGACAAAATCATATTGATTCAGTTGGTCTAAGATGAGCAGCTTGCATCTAAAATTTAAGCTGAATCATAGTTGAATTCGATGCACTTCAAATGAAGGATTATTTTCCTAAAGTTTCTAATCTATGAGATAATCCTGACTGAGTGAGACCCCTAACTTCAGAGTTACTAAGTAGTCATGCATTGTTCGCCTTAGATTCTCTTACTGGGAGGTAAGTGGACACACACATCCAATACAAATGCTTTGTCAGTTACATCTATAGGTTATGTTCTGTCTAAAGTGCTCTCTTCCTTAGATCTTACTCATTCTTAAAAAGCTATAAACAATTTATACTTCCAACTAAGATAGCTAACAGGGAGCAGATGTTGAAAAAAAAATTTGCCATAAGTCTCTCACATGTTTCTACACAGGCAGTAAAAAGCCACATGCCACAGGGCTATTTTTTCAGAAATATTTGTATAAACACGTAACTCTGGAAAGACAGAGACAAAGACTCCCGCTGAAGCAAATGTATTTACATTTCTAAATAATGAAGGTGGAGGCAGTCTCTTTCCTGAAGACATTCCAAGGTAATAAAATCGAGATACTTCTCTTTCCAGAGAGATTAGCTTCCATTCCAAGATCATGTCACTGTAACAGGGAGAATGGGCAAACTTTCAGGCAGTCCTTATAGAAGTCACTTACTGTTAGGGTTCCTTTCCTGTCACATGCCTCCATAGTATGTAAAAACAACACCTGGCCTTACTATCTGTGGTAATCAGGGTTCAGGAACTCCTGCTATAATGTTATTCTGGCTGCTGTTTTGACTTTGAGTAATAAATGGTCCCTTGTTGCTAAAGCAGACACCTCATGTCTCACTGCCAGCATCTGTGGAACCACGATAGGTTAACTTATTACTTTGCAAGACAGATGAAATTTCATGTTCTACCTTACTTGAGAATTTAATACCAAATGTACCTTTCTACCTGAAACAAACAAATAATCGAAAAGAAACAAAAAAGAGACACAATTCTAAAGACAACACTTTTAGGTTCATGCAATATTTTCTTTTTCAAATATAGAGAAAGTGAGGTTATAAAGCTTAAGTAATTTGCCTCACATCTTATATCCTTTTACTGAGATCAAATATTACTTCAGGTTTAGAGAAAATATTACAATTTGGATAACTTTTACAGCTCCATTTCAGATTAATGTTTGTAAAGTAAATTTTGAAAAGATGTATCTCATTATTAAAAAGATAAATGAAAAGTAATTTCAATAAGGAGGTTAAGTAAAAGAAATCACTGTAATGGGGTGTATGCAGTATGGAATGTGATGATGATAGTGACATTGCCTTACCTTTGATAAGAGTTTTAAAGTTTGATGACATGCAGTAAAAACTTGTTTCCAATAGATTATCTCATTTGACATTCCTTACAGCTCTGGAGTTTATACAATTAAAACTGAGAGAGGTTAATGATTTTGACCAGATTTACAGTTTATTTTAGGAGCTAATATTAAATATTTAGTCTTCTGATTTGTAATTTGTTTTATTTTGCTAAGAATGTACTTTCAAATTACTCTGATAAAGATATTTTTATTTAATCTTTACTATATCATTTCATTACCATTTAGTCCTTTTGTACTCCCTCCTTCCCCCCAGTTATTGTCACACTATTGTCTATGTCCATGAGTCTGAGTCCTTTTTCTGTTTTGCTCAATCCCTCCACCCCTTAACCTGCCCCCTAAATCTGTCATCTGCTGTCCATCCATGAATGAGTCTGTCCTCATTTTTCTTGTTAGTTCAGTTAGTTCATTAGTTTCCACATATGAATGAAATCATTCAGCATTTGTCTTTTTCTGACTGGCTTATTTTACTCAGTATAATGTTCTCCAGGGCCATCCATGCTGTCTCAATGAGTAAACTTTTCTTCTTTTTCATGGCTGAGTAGTATTCCATTGTATAAATGTACCATAGTTGTTTTATCCACTCATCAATTGATGAACCCTTGGGCTGCTTCCATATCTTGGCAACTGTAAATAATGCTACAATGAACACAGAGGTGCTTGTGTTCTTCTGAATTAGTGTTTTGGGTTTCTTTGGATATATTCCTAGAAGTGGGATTGCTGAGTTGAAAGGTAAATCCATTCTTAATTTTTTGAGGTATCTCCGTACTGCTTTCCATTGTGGCTGCACAGTATGCATTCCTACTTACAGATAGCTTGTATACAATCAGTGTTTCTTAATAAAGAGTCAAATAAGAGAAATGAAAGAATGCTAAACGTAAAGATCATTTTCAAAGTTGGTTTAATCACTGATGAGAAAGATTATAAGAAAGTTAGATCTCTCTAATTCTATAATCTAAAAAAGAAAACAACTCTAGATAAGCAAATCCCAGAGGAATGTTCATATCTTGTTGTTTTATCTACAATGTGATAAATAACTCTTAAAAAGGATATTTGGGACAATAAAATAAAAAAAAAAAAAACTTATCACCTTAAATATTCCCTATTACTTTAGAACTGGAAAATAAACTTTTTACTAAATATCAAGCATGAAATCTGCTGGGATGAACCATCCAGAAATCATAGCCATTCTCTGGCTTTGCCAATCAAAACACTAGTGCATTGCGGAGTCACCATGTGAGAGAATTGCCAATGGCAGAGTTGGTAACCATAAGGGAACATGATTTAAACACCACGGGAAAGAATACCTCCTGGCAGTATCACAACAATTTAAAAACTATTTACAAACATCAACTTGTAGCTCTATGTGTCCAAGTAGCTAATTGCATTTGATTTTATTAGCTATCACTGGCTGCATCCTGTTTACAGGGTAAAAGTCTGAGCTATCCAGGTCTGGTAAGTATCAAATTACTATCACATACACCTTAGAGAGTAAGTTTTGTGTTACTATGTTTTGTTTGATTTTTCTAGCAACATCCTCTATAAAATTGTGTGGGAAATTATGGTTGGGTTTATTATTGTATTAAATAGAAGATAGATATTATCCATGAGTATACATATGCACATATACTATACTAGCTATAAATCATATTTACAGATTTAATCCCAGCACTATTACTAATATAAATTCATCCTTCTCCTATTATTTTTTTGGTAACTATAGCATAAAATGCCAGAAAATTGTAGTGTGCATGCATATACATTTAAAGTGTTCAACTTGAACAAAGTTAAATAGGATGTATACACGGCAGGCCACAGAATCTTTGGAATCAAACGGCCTGGATTCAGATTCTGACTTTGGACATACAGAGTACTTTATTCATTACATAAATAATGCTGGCCAAATGCCTAAAATAAGTAAACACCTAATAAATGTTAGCTTTTGTATCAATATTATGTTTACAATGCAAAAATGTGGGTAGCTTAACCTCTCTAACCCCCAACTCCCCCCCAAATCATTCGTCCATTGATGTAGCCAACTAACATATTACCTTGTGTCAGATTAGTGTCTGATGCTGATTGACAGAGATGAGCGTAAAATAGGCAAGAAGTGTAATCATTTTTCCTGTTTTTCTGTGTTATCTGAAGAATGTTTTCACTCATGGATTTTCAAGATAAAGGGTTAACAAATTATTCATAAATATGTGACCCTCAAGATGGAGATGATGAGGAAGGGTTATATTATTATCCAGTAGTGTAAATTTCATTGGGGCATAGTGAGATATAGTCGCCTAAGACATACATTTGTAAAGGTAAATGCCATGACCTTAATAATTTGCCTACTAATTAAAAGGATAACATTTTGTGTAATTACGGAAAGATTCTAGAATTCAGTAGGATAAGTGTTCAGCTGATAGGTAGGTCTCAGGCACCTGAGTGAAGATATAACCAGAGGTCCTTCAGCTGCAGCAACAGTGTCAGAGCAGGCTCCTTGTTTTAGCCTGTATTGCTATGTGTGTAAAGATATCAGCGTGAGGAAGAATAAGCAATTTCATTGCCCCCTTTATAGAGATCCTTATGTTCTTAAATTCAAACTTTGAAAAGTGTTGAAAGAAAACCTAATCTCAATGCTTATTTTTCCTCTCTCCTTGTTGAAAAGGGAGAAGTAACCAGAATCTTCACACATTATCTGACCAATTATGTTGACCCTGAAAAAAGAGACTTACAGATTCTAAAATAAATACTATAAAGAAAAAAGTTACACAACGTGTTTGTAACTGATAAGTGTATTGTATAATTTGTAAACCTCCTAAACACTAGGCTTTCCACACCTGTGCAGTGGAATGGTCCCAAATTATTACTGATTTGCAGCAGCTGCTACAAATCGCTACTGCCAGGAGACAAATTTGTTGTCGGGAAGGAAACTCCTGCCAAATGTCCTGTTTAAAAAAAAGATATTAGGTGATTTTTACAGATGCCTGCACTACTAAATCAGGACTGAGAAGCCTGCTTTCCCATTTTCACTATCATCATTCAGAATATTGTGAATCTTTAGGACCTCCGTGAGTTTGTTGATTCTAAAGGATAAAAATTTACAAGTTTTGGGATTTGTACAACTTTGTGATATGTTATCAAAAACATGCACAAGCAGTTTTCCCTCCTTCTCCACTCTCTGCCAAAAACACATGTGATTTAGAGTTGAATTTAATATTAAATTCATTTTTTTAATTTCAAAATACTTTAATTGCTTAAAAAATCAGGGATATCAATGAGTATGTGATGATAAGTGTAAATCTCTAGACAACGAAGGAGACTTTAATGTAGCAGAAGGAACACTCTAAATGCTGTCAGACCACACGGGCTCAACACTTGTCTGCTACTTAACATCTTTATTTAAACCGAATCCTTAAACTCTGTGCTTCAACTGCACCATTAATAATTTGAAGAAAATAACACCTGATGTAGCTATATTAAAGACTTGTTGGCTCTATGTAAACAATAATTTAAAAAAAAAATCATTATGTTTCTCATCTGGCAACATTCATTAAAATTAAGTCATTTAATTTTTAACAAAAAATCTTTCTTATCATCCCTGAATTTGTGTCACCTCTTTCACAACTCAAATCCAAATTGCCAGGAAATCATGTTGCTACCTTCAAATACAGGGTCTGGCACAAATAACACCCCCATTTTATTACAAAATCTTTTCCTACAAAATCATAAGCATGTGATTCTGTAACGACAATATCACACTGAAGCAAATCATATGACATTTTAGGTGAAATGTTCAAATTAATACTATAAATTATTACACCCATATTATTATCATACCAACCACACTAAAGCAGGCATTGCTTCTGCCAGACCCTGTGTATTCAGACTCTGACCACTTCTCATCCCCTGCAAGGCTAGTTCCCAGGTAAGTGCAATGCACAATTTGTAAACATGTATTTATAAACTAGTTCAGCCACTATGCTTCATCACCTATAATGCTGCAACGGTCTCATAAACGAGCACTTCACTTTTATACCTGCATCATGTCAAGGTGCATTTTAAGCAGATTAACAATATGGATTTTTTAAAACCTCATTTAGATCCTGAACTAGTCTGCTTTAAACCCTGTAATGTTGTTTAACCATTTACTCAGTGTAGAAGCCAAAGATCATTCCTTGTCCCCAGGTTACATTCTTGGCTTCGTTTCCTCCTACTCTTCCCCTAGTCCTCTGCACTCCAGCCCCCAAAGCCTCTTCACTTTTCCTGTAAAGCACCAGACTGGATCTCACCTATGGGTCCCTGCTCCCACTATTCCCTCTGCTTAGAACATATTCCTTTTGGAAATCCATATTAATAACCCCTCACCTCTTGAAATCTTTCTTCAAATAACAGTTTTTTCAGTTAATCCTACCCCAACGATCTTTAGAAACCTGCAATTTATTGGTCTCCCATTCTTCACATATTTATTTTTATTCTGTTAAAGAAAACTTTTAATCTCCTAACATTTACATAACACAGTTATTTATTATGTTTGTAGTTTGTTGCTTATCATGCACATGAGAATGTTAGTCCCATTGGGGCACATGCCTCGCTCTGTTTTTGCTCATTGATATAGAACAAATGATTATGCATTTAACATGAAAAATAATTAAAAAACAATATTTTATTATTAGCATACTATTTTGCTTGTTTGTTGAATTTTTTCACATATATTTTTATTTTGTTTCTGAGGAGCACAAACACTATATGTGTAGACTCTTAAGACCAGTTCAGGCAATATTTCAACAGCTCTAGCCTGCTCCAGGACACCTGGGTAGTCCCATGATACTTGTAAGAAACACAGATGCTTAGACCGCGTTGGGTCCTACCAAGTCTCTGGGAGCTGAAACCCTGGAATCTGCATTTTAACCAATTTTCAAAGTATAGTATGTTATGCATTAAATTTTAAAACAAAGAATCAACATGGTAACTTTTAAACAAATGTTATCTCATTAGAAATACATTTTAAAATACAACCTGGTACCAAGTGTATTGCATGTGCATGGAATGTTCCACCAAGAGAGGACATAGTCTCAGCCATAAAATAAAATTTGTTTATGATGATTGAAATCTTAAAAAGTTATCTGATCATAATTTTATAAACTTAGAAATAAAAGCAATAGAATATTTGAAAATTGTCACATTTTCAGAAATTTAAAAATACCTTGTAAATAATCCAAAGGTCAAAAAGAAATCACAATAAAAATTTGAAAATATTTTGAATTGAAAGATAATGATAATAAAAATATAACATCAAACTTTGTGAGACAGCTAAACCATTACCAAGAAAAAAAGTTAGAGCTTCAAATGTTAGGAAAAAAAGTTTAAATTTAATTATGTAGATTTTTTGAAAGTGCTATTAACCTCAAAGTAAGTAAAAGAAAGGATATAATAAAGATCAAAATAGAAATGAATGAAATAGAAAACAATCAACAGAGAAAATTACCCACCAAAATTGTTTCTTCATAAAGGTTACTGGGTTGATAAACCCCTAATAAAACTGATCAAAACATTTTAAAAAACTTAAAGTATCAAAAAAAAAATTAAACATGTTATTCAGATCCCTGGGATATTAAAAGAATAATAAGGGGATAATATGAATAGATTTATATCACTCATTTTTACAACTTACATGAAATAGAAATTAAAAACACACACATGCACACACTTCCCAAGGTGGACACAAGAAGAAATGGAATTTCTACATGCCTAATATCTAATAAGGAAATAGAATTTTTAATCAAAACCTTCTCAAAAAGATAACTCTAGGTTCCTATGGTTAAATTCATAAGTTTCTCAAACATTTATGAAAAAAAAATTAACCTCATGCAAATACTTTAGAAAACAAGGAAAAAAGTGTTTCCAGTATATTCAATATATGAAAACATAAATTAATTACAGTGAATTAGAAATTATATACTATTATTCTTTATAAACCTCAAAAAATACAAGCAAATCTCATCCAGTAAAATAAGAAGAGTATAAATACAGTATGGTAATATGGAGTTTATCTTGAGAATGTTAGTTTGTTTTAATATTAGCATATCAATCAATATCATGAATCACATTAACTGAATTAAGAAAACAGTTTACACAATAAACTATGAATGCAAACAAAACATTTGGAAGCAGAGATATATTTATTTTTTAAGATTCAGACGTTTTTAAGAAATTTGAATTATGAAATAACTACACATACAACATTCATAGTAAATTTGATGAGAAACATAAATTATTTAGAGTAATTGAGAAGTGACTGATAAAATAAGCTATACATTCATGTATTGATGCATTTCCAAATACAGACTATTCTGAATTTTCCACAACTCCCACTAAACTCAAAGGGTACTATTTTTAAGTTAACCTGGACTCAATTGTGAAACTGTTAGGACAGAGAGTAAACCAAGGTAGAGAGGAGGAGGGAAACATGCCTCACCCATTAATTCAGTGACCTGAGTTTGGTCCTAAAAGCTTGCCAGGTGTTCTGAAAATAACAAGAAAAAACATGATTGTGCAGGAGGAGAGGGGCCTTTGAAATTCTGTATGTATTGTTTCCATTCGCTGGAAAAGAAGAAAGCCTTTGAAACTGTGTATTAATTCCAAGGTCTAGAAGGGGAAAGAGGGAGAGCCTAGAAGCTGGCTACAAATATAAAAACCCCAAAACCCCAAAAGTCGGGGCATTCAGACTAGCTAGGTGCCGGTTTGCAGCTTGGTGTTCAGTAAACTTACTATCTCAATTCTACCACATGTATTGTCTCTTGCCTGAACGCTTCTCCCATGAGCAAGGTGAGAAGCGTGAATGAGGAGCTCCTATCTCCAGTCTCCCTGGTAACAATTTATCAAATATATTAATATAGAGATTTAAACAATTAACGGAATTTCTATCTCAAAATTTTTCTGTTTCAAAAATTTTATCTCAAAATTTCTAAAAGATATTTCTATTTATTCTTATCTCAGAGGCAGATTGATTATGACTCAGAGAACAATGAGTAAATATAAAATATTGCATACTTCTAAAACCCTTTTATTAATTTCATGCACTTGATGTATGTCTAAAAAATCTTAAAATCTTTTCAAGATCTCTTTAAGGCAAAAAAAAAAAAAAGAAAAAGAAAAGAAAAAAAAGAAATAGAACTGCAAATGCATGTGTATCTTAGAATTTTCTGAGTTTTTTTTTTTTTTTTTTTTTTTTTTTTTTTTTTTTTTTTTTTTTTTTTTTTTTTTTTTTTTTTTTTTTTTTTTTTTTTTTTTTTTTTGGCTACTTTTTCCAAACTGCTTATTAGATTCCTGAACATGGAAAAAGGGAAAAAGGTCATGACTCCTCAAAAAATTTATATAAGAAATAATGATTCTATAGAAATAAATCAAAGGTAATTAGGGTATGCAATTTGTCATACCATAATTTTCTCCAAGTATTGTCTTGCCACTTTTCCTGTCCAAGATTCTCTCCTACAGTTAACCTGAGAAATGTATGTAAAGTTTCATTAGGAAACTGGACATTATACCATGTGTGTTAATGTTTTTATCCTCAAATGAGGGCATAATTACTAATTTTAAAGAGAGGGGGAGAAAGGGAGAGAGGGATAAAGAGAACCATCAATATGAGAGAGAAACATCCACTGGTTGCCTCTCAAGTGAGTCCCAACCAGGGACCAAACCTGCAACCCAGGCATATGCCCTGACCAGGAATCAAACATGTGACCCTCTGGTTACGGGATGATAATCCAACCAACTGATCCACACTGGTCAGCTCAAGTGTGTTAAGTTTAAAATCAGTGTGACACAATGGAATACTACACAGCAGAGAGAAAGAAGGAGTCCCTACTCTTTGCAACAGCATGGATGGATCTGGAGAGCATCATGCTAAGTGAAGTAAGCCAGGTGGTGAGGGACAAATACCATATGATCTCACCTATAAGTGGAACCTAATCAACAACAACAACAACAAAGCAAGCAAAATATAACCAGAGAAATTAAGAACAATCTGACAGTAACCAGAGGGGAGGTGGGAGGGGATAATGGGGGGAAGGGTTTTCAGGCACTACTATAAGGACACATGGACAAAACCAAGGGGGAGGGCGGAAGCAAGGGAGGGAGGTGGTTTTGACTGGACTGAGGGGGGAATGGCGGTGGTGGGGAAATGCAGACAACTGTAATTGAACAACAATAAAATAACTTAAAAAAATCAGTGTGACAAAGTTATATCTTGGAAAATATTACTTTATATAGATAGATGAAATAGCAGATAATTTTAAATTCCAATTTATGAGAAACGATGTAGCACACTGTTTTCTTTTTTGAAGCACATCCATAAAAGTTGAGTAGGCATCCTTCCAATGCATACATTCTATTTTTTTTAAGCAGGGATTTTCATATATTTTTTATCTTCAGTTTCTTAGTTGTATTTTATTTTAACCAAGAATACCTAACATCTATTTTACCATGGGCATGTGACACAACAACTCTGTGTCTTAGAATTTGCATCTGGGAGAAAAAGAAAATAATGTTACAAAATAGAAAGTTTGGTCATCCAGAACCAGCAGAGCCAAAACACTCAATACCAAGCTTTGCAGCGGAGAAAGATTGACTATTTTATTATAAATGATGACACCCAGGAGAAAGGGAAGCTAAGGCCCAAAAGCCAAAACTCCCCTCTCCAGGGATCAGGTGACACTTTTAAAGATACAAAGGAAACAGTTATGTGGAAGTGATGGCGGTGAAAGTGCACCACATATTAAACTGCTGAAGTCAGACCAGACTTTGGTTCAGCAACCTCAGTTCTTCAGTTTTGGCTAAGAAAGAGTTCAGAAATAAAACTCGAACTATAAGAGAAAGTTCTTTTAGAAAGTCATAGAGGCATCGTCTGTATATTATAGAAGAAATAGTTGCAGGAAACAAGTTACAGAGGCAAAAGAAGGGCCCTTGGAGCTTAGGAGAAAGAGCGAGGTAAGGAAAATGTGCCTGGGGGAAAGGGGTGGGACAGGCATAGATAGAGCCACACTGGGTCCTCTGTCTTGAGCGTATTTGTTTGGAGATCTCAGGGGAGGATCCCAACAGAATATTCATCAGTTTTCCAGGTGTGTTCTTTCAAGGCATGGTCTCCACAGACTGGTTGGTGCCAGGGCAGGGAGTCAATTCACTTGGTTCTGATGTCAGCCATGGAGTTGCTTGTCTGGTTTGGCTGCTTTTCTGGGCCTGGGGCTGCAACACAGCTGAGTCCTAGATGTTATCACTAGGGTTTAATGCTTCAGGGACTGGTCATGCAAGAGCTTGTATGGGAGTCAAAGGAGGTCACTTCTTGGTCCCTTGTTCCTCCTCCAACAGGGTTTACTGCATGGCTAGTGACATGCCAGGTGAGAAAAGTTCAGGGAAGGGTCTGAACCACATGACCAGTGATATGCTAGGGGAGGAGAGTTTATGCTAGGGGCCGACGTCCTAGTTTTTTTGTTTTTTTTTTTTTCAGTTTTGTCCATGACTACACACCCAGGGCTTTCCACCCTGGTGACCCTCTCTCTACCTGGGTCCTTGTCCTTGTTTTTCTCATGTCTGAACTGCCTACCATAGAAGTGTTCTTGGGGAAAATTTTAATTGAAAGATTTGGAACTTTGACACACAATGGACCGTCTGCCTCTGAAAGGGTCCTGGTATTCAAGTTCTGGTTATGTCCTGGTTCTTCTGTTCCATGTGAATAGGCATGAGACTTTGGTTCTGGGTGCAGCTGGAAGTCACACTTCTCTCCTCTGAGCATGCTTCTGTGTATAACTCGCTATTTTGGTCTGTTTTCTCTGAAAAGCAACTCAGAATCTTGTGAAACACAATAGAACTATGTTGAGCTGTTTCTGTGGTTGTTATAAGAATAAAATGTTACTATGCATATAAAATGTTTAACATATTAATACATACAATAAATATGAGCCCTCATAATATTTTAAAATTTGAAAACCTCTATTCTCTAGTATACTGTATGACAAACAATAGGAAAAGAGAAATTTAAAAAAGAGATAAAATATTTTTCAATATTATGCCCCGGTTGGTGTAGCTCAGTGGATTGAGCGGAAGGGGCTGGTAACCAGACAGTCTCGGTTCGATTCCCTGTCAGGGCACATGCCTGGGTTGTGGGCCAGGTTCCCCAGTAAGGGCCATGTGAGAGGCAATCATACATTGCTGTTTCTCTCCCTCTCTGTCTCCCTCCCTTCTCCTCTCTCTAAAAATAAATAAATAAATAAAATCTTTAAAAAAATTACATCTAAAATATATTTTTCAATATTATGAACTTAAAAATATTTGGGTTTTGATTGTTAAAAAAACAACCATTATAAAATTTTTAAATGTTGATTTAAAGGAAAAATGTATGTTAATTTTTTTCTTTCCTACCATTTACATATTTTAAAGAAATGAATTACAACAGTATTAAATTTTTTAAAAAGGTATCAAAGTAAAATATAGCACTGGTTAAGTTTACAGAGCAAAACCCAAGAAGTATTACCAAGTAATATAGAGCACTTAATAAATCATGAGACGTGTAAAATTAATGACTCAAAAAAAGGCTTAAATCCTCAACTCATTTAAAAAACCTGTCGTTAACATGAAAAATGCAAGGAAAGTGGATAGCTTGGAAGGGAAGAAGACCCTGTTGAATTACTTATTGACAAACAGAAGATAACAAAGTACTTGGGTCATATTGAAATGAATGTAAACAAGCAGGATGCATAACTTCTACTCCAGAGGAAATTAGAAAATCTGCTTACTCTATTGAGTTGTATGTTAAAAGCCAAGGAAGCTGGATGATTTATTAAAATGTAACTGAGTGAAGGAGACACTAAACAACTGAAGATTTAAAAAGTGAATATAATGATGAGGGACTAATATGATAATCCCAAATCAGTATTGGGATTTTTAATCAAGGTGGCATAATTTTAGCAACCTAATAGTACCACCTCTTAATTTTCTTCTAAAAAAGAAACTCATACTGCTCAAACTAGGATCAAGGAAAAACATACAGCAGGGTACCTGAAGCATTAGAATCTATAAGATATATAAACTAAATTTTGAAAATCACCCAAGCTACACGTCAGGTAAACAAGACCATTGAAAACCAGGGAAACCTTTCTCCGCTCTACCTCCCCATTGCCTGCCTCTGGAAGGCCCCTAGACTCAAGGCTGATACCTCTGACCACCATGCCCCCAACTAGCAATCAACAAACAATACAAATACAGCAAACACAATAAAATCCAGACAAGGACACTCAATGCCACAGATATTACAGTTGAGCTTGTAAAAAAACAGTTTTTCTTAACCTTTACTTTTGTGTCCTTCATTGTGTGAATTTAGTTGAGGAATATTATGTTCTACATGGAGGGATTTTATGTTCCGGGTTCTCAGTGTTATGTACTAGGTCAGACTGAATCCTAAAAGCAGTGCACAAGGCTGCGGGGAGGCACTCAGCTAGTCTAAATAACCCAAGTACAGAGGACATGAAGTTGTTAGTAAGTTTGTTAATAAGTTTGTTCTAGACAAACTTGAGCCAACCCTACAAGTGAGTACTTGGTTAATCTAAGTGTGGTGAGTATTGGGGTTCAGGGGCCATATACTTCAGCTAGTTTCTAGAGATACCCCTCTTTCTCCTCATTCTAAATCTTGGGAATAATATACAGCTACAAAGCCTTCTTTCTCAAAGGCTTCCTTTATCAGTTAGTAAAGGCTCTTTGTCTTAGTGAAATTGTTACAGAGGCCCCCCTTTCCCAGCGTAGGCTCTTCTCTTTCTTCTGTGCAATTCCCACTTGTAATGTTCAGAACACTGGGCAATCTTATTTTAGTAAGATTGTTACAGAAGCCCCTTTTCTCAGCCGACTCAAGAACTCTCTCCTTCTGCACTATATTGCTTGTGATGCTTGGGGCACCTGGCAATCTTATCAACCAGAGCTCAGGACTGTTGAGTTAATTAGAAGGTCTATGTTTCCTCTTTCGTCTAGCCTTCTGTATTGTTGTTAAATTGTAATGGCACGCGCCCTGCCTTTATTTCCTCTTTGGTCACTCATTCCTAGCTGCTACCTAATAGCACCTTTACCTAAAATCTGTGATATTCCTATGCCAACTTGAGTTTATCATCTGCTATTTAAAGCCTTATAAAACTTTCCATACTCTTCATCACAAAGGTCGGCTTCCTTGTTTCCTCAAGTGTTAACGCAACACCAGCTGCAGGCTTTCTCTTGTCCTTATCAACACTCAGAAATAGCAAAGGCAAGAGAGAATTATGGATCAGAGGGATGAACTATAAAGCTATGAGAAATATTTGGGGAAGCTGAAAGCTGAGGCTGAGTTGCTGTGGGTCTCTGCATACTTCTGTTGGGAGCGATAGCTTGTGGCCAACCTTTGCTAGAGGCTTTAGAGGGAGCAGAGGTGAGCTGGAAGCTTTTAAGATCTGCTATTACCTCCTTCCCCACTGCAGTAAAACAGTTACCGCCTGCCTCTGCTCTGTGGACAGTCCAGTGCCAGTGAGGCTGTTTTCTGCAACAAAACAGCCCTGCTGAGGATTTGATGAAACCGGTGTGGGCAGATCTCTTGCTCTCTGGGGTTCACTTTTCCACTTCCCTTGCTCTCCAGCACCTGCAACCTCCCACAGTGGCTCCTTAACAAAATAAGGAAGCCGCCTCTTCCTCAAAATGCCTATTTCTAATACTATAAATTCCTTACTTTAATTGTCTGATGGAGTGGCAGCCAGTGAAGTGGCCACAATGGCTGAGTACTTGAACACTTCCTCTCAGTTCTCTTTAAAGATGCCTAGAGGATACAGGCACATAAGTTATCCCCAAAATAATACTTTTAGGGAAATAAGAAGTCAGGTGTCAAAAATAATAGATGCTGGGAGAGTGAAAACAATTTAAAAGAATTAGGAGCCCTGCCTAGTGTAGATCAGTGGATTGAGCGCTGGCCTGAGAACGAAAGGGTCTCCGGTTCGATTCCCAGTCAGGGCACATGCCTGGGTTATGGGCCAGGTCCCCAGCTGGGGGCATGAGAGAGGCAACCACACATTGATGTTTCTCTCCCTCCTTTTCTCCCACCCTCTCTCTCCAAAATTAAATAAATAGAATCTTAAAAAAAAAAAAAAGAATGAGGACACTGAACAAAATGTATCAACTGCAAGAGAATCTAAGGCACAGATCAATAACATGTTATCATTATACGTAAAGAAATAGGGAGTGTATTTACAATTTATAAGCAGGAGGTTATAAGAAATAATGGGAAATATTTGGTATAAGAGATATGAGTAAATGCCACAGTATATATGATAAATGGGAGAATGAATACGTTGTTCAATATATTAGTGATTTCAAACTAAACCATATAAAATAATTATACTCAAAGGAAGAGAAAAATGAATAAGAGCTGGAAAACTTAAGATAAAAGACTTTCCCTCCTTTAATCCCAACATAGACTATAAATTATTTTGGGGCACATGTGGGGCTTTTAGAAAACAGAACTTCTGTCAAGTAGCATCGATTAATTCTACTGGGTGAATGCCATTAGGCAGTAATATTTGATGTTAACAAACCAAGGAAGCTAAACATATTCTTACATATTTGGAATTAAATAATGTATTACCAAATAAACTTTAAGTTCTAGAGGGCATTCTAAAATAGGTTATAAAATACTTAATATTAATGGTCAGTGAAAATAATATAATAAAATTTTGTGAAAGAAATGAATGCAGTTCTTAGAGAAAATTTTACAGTTTTAAATACATTTTTAGAGAACAAAATAAAGTTACAAGCAAACCAATTAAACAAATAAGTTTAGAATTTAACTTGGACATTTAGAAAAAAAAGGCAAACAAAAAGGTAAATAAGGGAAATAAAACAAAGTGCAAAAAAGCAATACAATAGAAGACAAAAACAGTACCAAAAAGTATGTTTTAAATTTTTTCAGAAGCACTAGTTTTTTGAAAGGATCAATACAGAGCACAGAGCATAGATTTATGGCAGTGTAGATTAAAGAGAAAAGAGTGAGGATAAAAATGAACATAACAGAGAACTGAAAAAGTTTGAACCATTACAAATACAAGGAAAATGTAAAATTATTGTGGTTTAAGACTAACTATATATATGAAACAATATATAGTTGTGTACAGCATTGTGTACAGAATTTGAAAACTTCAGTAAAGTTCTTGGGAGACTTTTTTTTCACTCTATCGAATGAGAGGACTTAGTCTTACAGAGACGTCAATTATCCCCAGTCAGTGCTCTGGCCTCTGACATTTCACATCTGTCTGACATGCAAAATTCATTCACTTTATCACCAAGTTTCTAAAAATACCCCTGTGATAGCATCAGCTCAAATTCAAAATCTTTTCATCTAAATTTAAATCTTATAAT
>PVJI01023544.1:0-23398 GCA_004026765.1 Micronycteris hirsuta
TAAAAATAAAATCTAAAAAAAAAAAAAAAAGAATTGACAAACAGAAGTAACCGGATGCACTTGCAAACTTTAGAACATCATTGAAGTGGAACCCTGTTCAGTATAAACTACAATAACATTGATTTGTGCCCCAATATGGACGAACCTAAAGCGGATTTTAACATAAAAGAAACAAGACCTAAAGGCTCCTTGTTGTGTGACTCGATGTACATAACGGATGAAAAAAGGCTCAATGATTTGTAAGGATTGGGAAGAGTAGAGAATGGTTGTCTATAAAAGGGATAAAAGAGTAAACTTTAGAATAGTAAAGTTAGTCTCCATGGTAAAGGGCTGGTGAACACATGACTCTGCATTTGTTAAAACCCATAGAAGTATACACAGCAAAGCATGAAATTTAATGTACACAAATTAGAAAGAATCAGCCAGGAGTACAGGAGAATCCCAGGAGTGAGCACAGAGTATTTTAAAAATCTGATTGTGCTACAAAGGTGTGAATTAACCTCCCAGAAGGGAAATAGGGGGGAAAATGAGCTCACGTAACGGGTGTTGGAAAACAATATGTTTAGCAAAGTTCCAAGTAAAAGAAACCGTAAACAATACTATCCTGTAGTATAAAGTTGATTCTAATGGGGGCATAGATTAAGAACAAACTGAACAAAGAAGCTAAAAAGAGATAGGTTCATGAATGGAGAGCAATAGGCAGCTAGTTAGGAGGCGGTTAGGGGGTGGCGGGACTGAACAAGGTTAGGGAAAAGGACTTAGGGGCATGGACAGCAGTGTGGTGATGACTGGGAGTAAGGGGTATAAGGGGACTAAATGGTAATGGGAAAAATACAATAAAGTTTAAATAAAAAACAATTCTGGAACTGATTTACCTAAAATGCACTAAACAACTATCTAGAAAGTACATATTATGGGTCACACACTACAATCACCAATAGTTTAAAAAGTCAACATACTGATATAGTTGGACTCAAAGCTTAATACTTTTATTCTTTAACAAATATTATTAAAAATTAAATATGAAATAGACACTCATTTAGGTACTGAGGATATCGCTGTAAACAAAACATATGAAGCCACAGCTTTCATAGAGTCTAAGTTCTAGTTGGGGAAGAGAGATAATAAAGTGAACAAGCAATCATTCAATAGGTGATGACTCATGAGGACCATGAAGAACAACCCAGAGTGCCATGGCCGGGTGTCTCAGTAGGTTCAAGTGTCATCCCTTATACCAAAAAATTGCAGGTTGGAGTTCATGTCAGTACACATACTTAGGTTGCGGGTTCAATCCCTGGTCAGGGTGTTTCTTACTATTCCCTTCTTCTGCCTTTACTATTAATAAAAACATATCCTTGGGTGAGAACTTGTTTTAAAAGAATAACTCAGAGTGAAAGGGTATTTTGCATGAAAATGAACAATGACTATTTTGCAAAAGTCATCAACAAAGAAATCTATAATACAGTAACATTTAAGTACTAACGTTAATGGAGTAAGGGAACATGTCACACAGGGAAGGGTAAGTACAAATGCCATGAGGCAGGAACAAGTTTGGTGTTGTCAGGTTACAAAATGAAAAGAAAATCAGTGTGAATGAAGTAGGGTAAAAGAATGGGGAAGTAATAAAAAATCATTTAAGTCAACAAAAGTAGACATGAAATATCAGCATTAACCATTTCAAAGCATTTCCAGAAGCAAAATGCACATTATTGGTTTCTATTTGAAGATGTAGATGTCCTCCTGGGGCACATGGATGCACTTTGATCATGGTCTTCTTTGTGGCCTATTTTATGTGTGTTTGCATTGATGCGGTAGAAGAAAATACATGTACAATAAGTGAATGAACCAATATCCTTAATAGGGTTTTTGATAAGCGAGCCCCATCTTAACCTTTCCTGGTCAGGAACATCTCTGGACATAATGTTTCTTATTATAAGGCAGGAGACTTTGGACTGGGCAAGGAGACTACTTTGGGACCTTAATTTTACTTTGGCCTTAATGAAACTAGGTTACTATGCATCGCACAATGTCCAAATCATAACGCTAAAGAGAGTTTTGCCTTTAAGACAACCTTCTTGAGTGCACCCTTGACCTCCTTGTTCCTCAGGCTGTAGACCAGGGGGTTCAGCATGGGGATGACCATAGTATAGAACACAGATGCAATTTTGTCTGTGTCCATGGAATGGTTGGAGTTGGGCTGGAAGTACATGAAGATGACAGCCCCAAAGAAGATGGAGCCTGCAGTGAAGTGGGAGGCACAGGTGGACAGAGCCTTCTGATACACCGAAGATGAGTGCATCTTTAGGATGGTGGTAAAAATGAATATGTATGAAATAAAGATAACCAGAAGTGCAAAAAAGATGTTGAAGCTCACTGCATAAAGAAGAACCAGCTCACTAACATGTCTATCAGAGCAAGAGAGAACCACGACTGCTGGAATATCACATAAAAAGTGATGGACCACATTGGAATCACAGAAAGAGAGGCTGAAAGTGTCCCCAGTGTAGATGGAGGCATTTAGAAACCCACAATCATAGGGACCTATAACCAGACGTACACACACACCTGTTGTCATGGTGGTGGTGTAATGGAGAGCTTTGCAAACTGCTACATAGTGGTCAAAGGCCATTGAGGCCAAGAGGTAATTTTCCACAGTGGCAAAGGTTGCAAAAAAGAACATCTGAGCAGCGCGCGCATTGTAGGAGATGATCTTGTCTCCTGCAAGAAATCCAGCCATGACTGTAGGAGTGACAGCTGAAGAGTAACACAAATCCACCAGAGACAGGTTAGTGATGAAAAAGTACATGGGAATGTGGAGACGAGAGTCCAAGAGAACCAACACCATAATTCCCAAATTCCCAATCAATGTGATGAGGTAGATGACAGTGAACATGACAAAGATGGGGACCTGCAGTTCTGCGTCATTGGTTAGTCCAAGGAGGATGAACTCAGTCACTTCTGTAGTGTTCTCCATCAATGTGGAGCATCACAAAATGCTCGGTGGCTAGGAGAACAGTGAAACAGAGATAAAGAAACTTAAATCGAGAAGTGTACATACACCATGTATTATTTCATTTTAGCAATACTTGTATTTCAGGAGTCTTCAAAACAGAATATGGGATTTATAAGAAAACTTAGTGCGTTAGTTATAGTTAAGTTTCACGTTGTTGTATCTGAAGGACCTTTATGGAAAAGTTCCCTAATTTTCAAGTTCATAAGTTTGTAAATTGAGGTATAGATCATTAATAACTCGATGAATGGCTTATCCAGAGTGAATGTACCTGTCAATCAAATTTCCAAAGCCTAGTGAAAGCGTGTAGTTGCAAGTGGCTCACCTGTCAGAAACAACTGGAGGCACTTTAAAAGTATATACATTATGTCCTCTTTAGAATATTATGTTTATTTTGCTATTACATCCATTTAAATTAGGATGCATAAGAGGCTGAGTAATTTTTTATTTCCAAACACACATTAATTGATAAGCCATGCTTTGGATCTAAGCCAACCCTTGAATCCACACTGAGTGGTTCCTAAGTCCAATGGTCTTAATTGTATTTAAATCAAATTGATTTTAACTCAATTTACAGTTACTCCTCATATCCCTTGCTTTACACTCAGTGCTTGAGGGTTCATAGTGTTGTAACTGAGAGATCTACAGGGCAGGAGAATATATGACCAAGAGATGCAATTCTGAAGAGAAGTCAAAGCATCTGGTACATAGCTTGGACTCTGGGCTCAGGTGTGTGTTAGCCCTACTATTTACTACCTAGGAATCAGTAATCCTAACCTAACTTACCTGAACCTTATATATACTCATCTGCAAAATTAAGACAGTAATAAGACCTACTTTATTTATAGTGTTATTGTGAGAATTAAAGAAGGTAGTATATTAGAAAAACAATAAAACTCTGGGTTTGGCATCGTCTGATGAGTGCTAGTTATAATATTACTGTTAGGATGGTATGACTGTCTTTATGTTGGTTTAGGAAAAATGGGTGGTGGCCTGCAGGTCTTCAAGTGTGCAAGAGGTTTAGAGTCTTAAAACCTTCCTCTTCAGTTTGCCTTTTCTCAAACGCTGGTGTCACTGAGATTTTCTGTGCCTCCAGTTTCTCCAGTTCCTTGCTTCACCCACAGTACTGTCTACTCCAGCAATTCCATGTGAGCCATTATTTTGCTTCATTCTTCCTTGAATTCCATGTTTTAGCTTGAAATAGTCCCTTTCTCTTAAACTCATTCCTTCTCCCGATACTCTCATTTCATAGCAGAATCACAGAAATCAGGGTTGAAAGTTCCTAATTTGTTGGCGGCCCTTGGACTCCAGGATTGCTTTGGTAGTGAAGATTCATGTTTACACATTTTATAGAAATATGTTCCTGAGTGAAAACAATATTTTCCAACTTTTCAATCTAATTTTGAGATCTTTAGATAAACATCCATCATGAACTAGTCATTATTCTTCTCCACCATTGCCCTAACTCTCATATCTTCAGTGTCAAAGCCTACCCCTAACGTCATTAGGTTTGTCAAACTCTGACAACCATAACCTCTTGTAGAATATATTATGTTCTGCAAACAATAATAAGATCTATGGGTATATTCCATTATATTTAGGTATGTGTACATATATGTATTTAAATTAACATAACTTTTCATTAATCCTCACAATAATGTTGTAAGGTAGGTGATGTTACAATTCCCTTTTGACCATTAAGACAACTGAGGACTTGAGAAGCTATGTAAAACAGAACAATTGCACAGCAAATATGAGGAAAGTTGAAGATTCATGATTTGAATACATCTGTGAACAAATCAAAAGCCTATACTCTTAGCCACCTCACCATCAACATTTGTACATGTGTTCGTGATACTGAGTAAGGATGAGATTATGGGGAAAAGATTACAATGGATTATGCTGATTCAATTACAAAACTTCTGTGTTTAAAGAAAGGTTTACAGTTCCTTGTGCTTTTAAACCTCTAGTGAAAGTACAACAGATAGTAAAGAAGGCGAATTAAGACTCACTCAATAAAAATGTTACCTTTTTCTTTGGCTAATCTTTTTTTAGGAAAGCAACATAATGGTAATGATAAGTAGCACTATACATCCTACTGAAGTTTTGATATTTAAACCCCAGTCTCAATTCAGTGTTTTGGAAGAAAATGTTCAAAACAATAAACAATGACTATTTTACAAAGGTGATCAAGAAACAAATCTATAATAGAGTAACATTTAAGCACCAAACTTAGAGGAGTAAGGGAACATTCCACACAGGGAAGAGTAAGTAAAAATGCCCTAAGGCAGTAACGTGTTTGGTGTTGTCAGAATGAAAAATGCGAAGAACATCAGTGTGAATGAAGTAGGGTAAAAGAATGAGGGAGTAATAAAAGATCATTTAAATGAACAAAAGTAACATGAAAAATCAGCATTAATCATTTCAAAGCATTTCCAGAGGGAAAATGCACAACATTATTGGTTTCTATTTGAAGATGTAGGTGTCCTCCTGAGGCACATGGGTGCACTTTGACCATGGTCTTCTTTGTGGCCCTATTTTATGTGTATTTGTGTTGATGCAGTAAAAAATGCATGTAGAATAAGTGAATGAACCAATATCCTTAATAAAGTTTTTTTTTATAGATTTTTATTTATTTATTATTTTTAGAGAGAAGGGAAGGGAGGGAGAAAGAGAGGGAGAGAAACAGCAATGTGTGGTTGCCTCTCACATGGCCCTCACCGGGGACCTGGCCTGCAACCCAGGCATGTGCCCTGGCTCGGATCGAACCTAGGCCTCTTCATTCCCAACCCATGCTAAATCCACTAGTAACACTGGGCAGGGCCTTAATAAAGTTTGTGATAAGTGAGCCCCAAGACATCTTAGCCTTTCTTGTTCAGGAACATTTCTGGGCATAATGTTTCTATTTTCAAGGCAAGAGACTTTGCACTGGGTAAGAAGACTACTTTGGGACCTTAATTTTACTGTGGCCCTAATGAAACCAGGTTACTGTGGATCGTACAATGTTCAAATCATAATCCTATAGACAGTTTTTCCTTTAAGACAACCTTCATGAGTGCACTCTTGACCTCCTTGTTCCTCAGGCTGTAAACCACGGGGTTCAGCATGGGGATGACCATAGTATAGAACACAGAGGCGATTTTGTCTGTGTCCATGGAATGGCTAGAGCTGGGTTGTATGTACATGAAGATGGTACTCCCATAGAAGATGGAGACTGCAGTGAAGTGGGACGCACAGGTGGACAGAGCCTTCTGATACCCTGAAGATGAGTGCATCTTTAGGATGGTGATAAATATGAATACATAGGAAATCAAGATAACCAGAAGTGCAAAAGAGATATTGAAGGTCGCTACATAAAGAAGAACCAGCTCACTAACATGTCTATCAGAGCAAGAGAGAACCATGACTGCTGGAACATCACAGAAAAAGTGATGGACCACGTTGGAATCACAGAAAGAGAGGCTAAATGTGTCCCCAACAAGGATGAAGGCAGTCAGGAACCCACAGACATAGGAATCTATGGCTAGAAGCGCACACACACCTGTCGTCATTGTGGTGGTGTAATGGAGGGGTTTGCACACTGCTACATAGCGGTCATAGGCCATTGAGGCCAAGAGGTAATTTTCCACAGTGGCAAAGGCTACGAAAAGGAACATCTGAGCAGCACATGCATTGTAGGAGATGACCTTGTGTCCTATAAGAAATCCAGCCATGACTGTAGGAGTGACAGCTGAAGAGTAACACAAATCCACCAGAGACAGGTTACTGAGGAAAAAGTACATGGGAGTGTGGAGATGAGAGTCCAAGAGAACCAAAACCATAATTCCCAAATTCCCAATCAATGTGTTGAGGTAGATGACAGTGAACATGATAAAGAGGGGGACCTGCAGCTCTGGGTCATTGGTTAGTCCAAGGAGGACGAACTCAGTCACTTCCGTAGTGTTCTCCATCAATGTGGAGCATCACAAAATGCTCGGTGGCTAGGAGGACAGTTAAACAGAGATAAAGAAAGTTAAATCGAGAAGTGTACTATAACATGTGTTATTTCATTATAGCAATAACTTGTATTTGCAGATTCTCCAGATAAAATATGGGCTTCATAACACTACTTAGTGCATTAGTTCAATAATAGTTTACACGTGGTTGAATCTGAAGGATCTTTCTGGAAAATTTCCCTAATTTTGAATTTCCTAAGTTTGTAAATTGAAATATAGAAAATTAAATAACTCAATGAATGGCTTAACCAGAGTGAATGTGCCTGTCAATCAACTTTTCCAAAGCCGAGTAAAGCCTATGCTTGCAAGTTGCTCACCTGTCAGAAAAAACTCGAGGCACTTTAAGAGTAAATCCATTATGTCCTCTTAAGAATATTATGTTTCTTTTGTTATTACATCCATTTAAATTAGGATGCATAAGAGGATGAGTAATATTTTACATCCAAACACATATTAATTGACAAGACATGCTTTGGATCTAAGTGGACCCTTCAAACCACATCGAGTGGTTCCTAAGTCCAATGGTCTTAATGGTATTTAAAGCAAGTTAAATTGTACTCAATGTACAGTTAGTGCTCATATCCCTTGGTTTACACTCAGTGCTTGAGGGTTCCTAGAGTCGTAACTGAGAGATATACGTAATAGGAGCATACCTGCCCAAGAGATGTAATTCTGAAGAGAAGGCAAAGCATCTGGTACAGAGCTTGGAGTCTGGGCTCAGGTGTGTGTTAGCCCTACTATTTACTACCTAGGAATCAGTAATCCTAACCTAACTTACCTGAACCTTATATACTCATCTGCAAAATTAAGACAGTAATAAGATGTACTATATTTATAGTGTTATTGTGAGAATTAAAGAAGGTAGTATATTAAAAAAACAATAAAACTCTGGATTTGGTACTGTCTGAGGAGTCCTAGGTATACTATTACTGTTAGGATGGTATGATTGTCTTTATGTTGGTTTAGGAAAAATGTGTGGTAGCCTGCAGGTCTTCAAGTGTGCAAGGGGTTTAAGGTCTTAAAGCCTTCCTCTTCTTTTTGCCTTTTCTCACACTCTGGCTCCACTGAGATTTTCTGTGTCTCCAGTTTCTCCAGTTCCTTGCTTCACCCATAGTACTGTCTGTTCCAGCAATTCCATGTGAGCCATTATTTTGCTTCATTCTTCCTTGAAATCCATGTTTTATCTTGAAATAGTCCCTTTTTCTTAAACTCATTCTTTCTCCTGTGATTCTCATCTCATAGCAGAATCACAGAAATCAGGGTTGAAAGTTCCTAATTTATTGTCTGCCTTTAGCCTTTGGTAGGTAGATTTATGTTTACATTTTCTTAAAGATTTTCTTTATTTATTTTTAGAGAGGGAAGAGAAAGAGAAAGAGAAGGACAGAAACACCCAGGTGTGGTTGACTCTCACATGGCCCCTACTGGGGTCCTGGCATGCAACACAGGCATGTGCCCTGACTGGGAATCGAACTGGCGACCCTTTGGTTCACAGCATGTGCTCAATCCACTGAGCTACACCAGCCAGGGCCATGTTTACGTTTTTTTATAGAAATAAGTTGTTGAGCTAAAACAATGTTTTCAATCTTTTTAATCTGAATTTGAGGTCTTTAGAAGGACACCCATCATGCACTAGTCATTATTCTCCACCGTTGCCCTAACACTTTCATATCTTCACTGTCCACGCCTGCTCCTAACGTCATTAGGTTTGTCAACCTCTGACAACCATAACCTCTTGTAGAATATATTATGTTCTGCAAACAATAATAAGATCTATGGGTATATTCCATTATATTTAGGTATGTGTACATATATGTATTTAAATTAACATAATTTTTTATTTAATCCTCAAAATAATGTTGTAAGGTAGGTGATATTATAATTCCCTTTTGACCATTAAGACAACTGAGGACTTGAGAAGCTATGTAAAGCTCTACAATTGCACAGCTAACATGAGGAAAGTTCAAGATTCATGATTTGAATTCATCTGTGAACAAATCAAAAGCCTATACTCTCAGCCACCTCACCATCCACATTTGTACATGTGTCTGTGATATTGTAACAAGGATGAGATATTGGGGACAATGTTACAATGGATCATGCTGATTCAATTACAAAACTTCTGTGTTTAAAGGAAGGTTTTCCACTCTCTTGTGCTTTTATTAAACCTCCAATGAAAGAACAAGAGACAGTAAAAAAGATGAATTAAGACTCACTCAATAAGAGTGTTACCTTTTTCTTTGGCTAATCTTTTTTGGGAAAGCAACATCATGATATTCCACAAGTATCACTATACTTCTTACAGAAGTTTTGAGACTTAAACCCCAGTCTCAATTCAGTGTTTTAGAAGAAAATGTTCAAAACATCTGGTTACGTGCTCAAATAACGCAGTAGGTATCGCTCCCCCATAGATTTTGCATAATTACTGTTTTCACTAAAAATGTGTATGAAATGTAGAAACTTACCTTGTTCCTACAATGGAAGGGACAGTCAATCCAGAATAGTGCTTCTGAAATCTGAAATGTAGTCATGGAACAATACATATACATGTACACTTGGTGATGTTCTCTATCAGGTACTGGTGAAAAGATTCCAAGATCTCTAAGACAGGTAAGATGGAGGAAAACCCCAACATGAAGTCAGAAAACTGAGCACAAGTCTTGAATCCACCCCTATTTCTTGCTGTGCTTTGGAGGAATCTCTTCTCTTCTTAATTCTAAAATAAAGAATAAAATTACGTCTCCTATATACTTTACAGAATTGTTTGTAACTAGCAAATTAAGAAAGCTCTTTAAAAGAAAGAGGGCTTATCATTTTAAAATTCAATCAATACAATATTCATCTTGAGATGTTTTCCTTGGCTACCAGTGCAGGCTTATAGCAAATCCTCAGATCATGGGTAGAGGAAAGGCCTGCACGCACTAACAATGATTAGCATTCAGAGAAGTAAGTGATAGCCAAGGCACCTTAGCACACAGTCTGGTCCCTTTAAAACGATTTCATGTTGAATCATACTGGAATTGCAGAGGTGAACTCATGGGAATCACAAGGAGCCATGGAGACATGTGGTTCCGTGGGGATGCCTCCCATGAAGACTTCTATGACACTCTCATGTCTAGTTCTAAAAAAAGAAGCAATTAATTTCCCTGTAGGAACTGAGGTGGATATGATGAGAGTGCACATGTTTTCATATTACTTGTTACTGCTTATTTTTTTCTACTTTCAAGTTACAGAATAATTTACAAACAACAACAATATCTATCGTTTTTAGTGTATAAATCTTCAAGTTTGGTCAAGTGTATATGGTCATGGAATCATTAACAAAATCATCATATAGAAGAGTTCCATTATCAAACGAACACTCTGAGCTTCCCTTGGTTATCAACTCTTTCTCCCACACATTGCGCCAGCCACTCACTTTTGTGTCCCAATAATTTGTCTTTGCACGAATGTCCTATAACTAAAACCCTAGTCTGCATAGCTCTTCTGTCTGACCTCTTTCACTTAGCATGGTGTTTGTGTGTTGATCAGGGAATCCTTTGTTCAATTATATCTGCTCAAATTGTTGAAACTCCAAAGAGAGAGGCCAAAGAGACCTCTCACACCACCATTCCTCTGATGTCACCTTCCAGATTCTTCCTATTTAAAAGGACACATGTCATACTGGATCCCAAGATTAGCCTGCTCCATTATGACTTAATCTTACCTAATTAAATCAGCAAAAATTTTATTTCCAAACAAGGTACATTCTGAAGTACTGAAGGTCAGGTCTCCAACAAATGAATTTTTTAGAACATATTCCTAACTGTAATATATCAGTAGTAAAATCTCTTTTATTATTACTGAGCAGTCTGCCATTATATAAATATTACAGGACGTTTCTACATTTCTTAGTTGTAGGGCATTTGGGTAGGTCCAATATCTGGATTTTTTGAATAAACTTACTAAATATCTGTCTAACGTCTATTTTGCATTTCAGTTAGATAATTTCTATAAGTGTCTTGCTTGATCAGATGGTACGTATATGTTTAATTGAATGGAATTCAGTGTTTCCTTATCAACCTTCTATCTGGTTTTTCATTATTAAATGTGGGATATTGAAATCCTCCACTATTATTGTGTTACGATTTCTCACTGGAATTGTGTTAACTGTTTACTTCATATGTTGGGTATATTTGATGCATATGTATTTATAATAATTATATCTTGCTGGAGAATTTACCTTTTTATCATTGTAGAAGCCTTTCTTTGTATCTTCTTATGGTTTTTGAGGTAAAGTGTATTTTGTCTTCTATAAATATGACCAGTCTTGCCCTTTCAGTGATGAATTGCAGGACAGGAAGGTGAGGCAGTGGCCACTGGGTCCTAAATTTCCTAATTTCCTGTACCTTGGGCAATGAATAAGAGTACAAATGGGAACTGGGTGGGGATTGGCAGCCCCTACCCACTCAGTTTTGCCTAATGGGAACAGTGTTTGTGTAACGTGAACCTGGGTAAGATGAGATGTCAGTGTCCTGCCCCTGTTAGGGTGGGACTGTAGCTCTGCACTGATACCTGGAGTTAGAGAGCAGCTCTGTTTCTTGGATGCACTTCTCTGAAGTAGAATGTCTACCACACAGCTGTGGGTAGAGGAGGAAAGGGGCAGGTCCTAGCTTGAATTCTACTGACTGGGTTCTTAGCAAGTTGTGTAGCTTTCCTGAGAACTTTTTTCTCCATTTGCTATTTGTCCTTAAGTGCATTTCAAGGAACTTTAAATCGTTGGGTTGTGTAAGTATTTTTTTACCCATGTTGTTGTTTCACTGTAAAGAAGGCCCATTGAGCTCTTTACAGTGCTATATAGAAGTCCTTCCACAAAAACTATCTTTAATAAATTTGTTTAAATTTGTATTGTTGACACTACTACAGATGTCCCCATTTCTCTCCTTTGCCCATCTCCACCCAGCCTACAACACCCCCTTCCTTCTAATGATCACCACACCATGGTCTGTCTCTATAGGTTACCCTTATGAGTTCTGTCCAGAAAAAGTCCAGCCATTGTTCATATAATGAGAATGGTTTGAGGGACATGGATGTAACCTGGCAGCCAAGGAGAGTGGACTGGAAAGTGCATGCATGAACAATGGTGACTTCACTGTGCTAGTCAGTGGAGGCAGGAGGCAGTAGATGCTTTTGTGTTAGTGTGTGTAGTCTGTAGCCATCGCATTCTAAACGACTGAGCCAGTAAAGCAAGAAACCTGCATCAAACGTGGCATGAAGCCTGAACATTCCTCCGTGAAAACTATTTGGAAATCTCAGAAGGTTGTAGCTATGGAGAATTGGTGATTGGTAGCCTCCTCATGACAATGCACCTGCTCATGCACCATGTCTCATGCGAGTTTTTTGGTGAAACATGAGTCAGGTGACTCAGCGCCTCTGCAGTCCAGATTTGGCAACCTGCAACTTCTGGCTGTTCCCAAAACTAAATTCCCCTTTGACAGGGAAGAGATATTAGACTGTTGGTGAGATGCAGGATAGTAAGACAGGGCAGCTGCTGGCAATTGGGAGAACTGTGTGATGTTCCATGGTGTCTGCTTTGAAGGGGACAGTCCCCTGTGCCCCTCTCCTCTCTTCTCTGTTTTTAGTCTATTCCAGGTATCCATGCCTATTTCTATTTTGTAAATCAGTTTTATTTGTTCTTTGAATCCCACATATAGGTGAGATCATATGGTGTTCGTCTTTCTCTGACTGGCTTATTTCAATGAACATAATACTCTCCAGGTCCACTCATGCTGTCACAAAAGGTAAGATTTCCTTCTTTGTACAGCCCAGATTTTCTGAATTCACAACATGGAAATCCCTCCCCATCTACCCCATACATTGTTATTCTATCCTAACCTGATAATGAGTGTTAAGCTTCTTTGAAAAGTACAAAAGATATTAATATCTTTTTTTAAAAATCGATTCTTTTTTAAAAGATTTTATTCATTTATTTTTAGACAGGGAGGAAGGGAGGGAGAAAGAGAGGGAGAGAAACAGGGAGAGAAACATCAATGTGTGGTTGCCTTTCATGGGCCCCCTACTGGGTACCTGGCCTGCAACCCAGGCATGTGCCCTGACTGGGAATGGAACCAGCGACACTTTGGTGTGCAGACCGCGCTCAATCCACTGAGCTACACCGGCCAGGGCAAAAGATACTAATATCTTAAAATCAGGAAGTCTGAGCCTTCCTGATGTCTACCTCATCTCTTCTTGGTTTTGCCCCAGAATTTCTACCTGGTTCCTTCTTATAGTTTTTGTCTCTACTAGTATGTTCTATTTTTTGATACCAAATTTTCCTGATTTTTTTTTAGTTCTTTGTCCAAGATTTTGTCTACTTCTTTGAGCATATTTAAGATATTGGTCTTAAAAGTGAAGAAAATTTATAGCCTACTGAAGAATAGAATTTTCCATAAATGAGTGTCAAGATATACCATATTCATAGACTGGGAGACTTCAAGTTGGCTGCTTTATAGATGCCATGGGATCACAATTGAAACCTATGTAAGACTTTTTTGAGCATAAATGTTGCCATGCTGATTATATATTTATATGTAATTCCAAAACTAATAAGCAAAATAATTATGAAAAATAAAAACAAAGTATGTATATTAGAGTTATTACATTTCACAATGTACTATAAAATATAGTACTGAAGACAGTGTAGCATTAGGGAAAAGACAGACCCACAAACAAATGGAACAGGTTATGGCATCCAGAAATGATTCACAGATATATAATCAAAGAATTTTTATTAAAGATGCAAAGGAAATTACACAATGAAATTTTTTTCAAAAAATATTGCTCCAACAGCTGTCAGTTTACACCCAAAAGAAGAATTGAATGTTAATTGTAAAGTGAGACCATATTCCACCATAAACCTCTACACAAATGTTTTTAAGTGTTATTGAGGTTAAGAATTGACAAACGGAAGCAACTGGATGCACTTGCAAACTATAGAACGTCATTAAAGTAGAACACTGTTCAGTAATAAAATACAATAACATTGATTTGTGCACCAATATGGACGCCTAAAGTGGATTTTAACATGATAGAAGCAAGACCTAAAGGTTCGTTGTTGTGTGATTCCTTGTACATAACAGGGATGAAAAACAGCTCAAAGATTTCTAAGTGTTGCGAGGGATAGAGAATGGTTGTCTATAAAAGGGATAAAAGAGTAGAGTTTAGAATAATAAAGTTAGTCTCCATGGTAATGGGCCAGTGAACATATGATTCTACATTTCTTAAAACCCATAGAACTATACACAGCAAAGCATGAAATTTAATATACACAATTAGAAAGAATCAGCCAGGAGTACAGGAGAATCGCAGGAGTGAACACCGAGTATTTTAAAAATCTGATTGTGCTACAAAGGTGTGAGTTAACCTCCCTGAAGGGAAATATGGGGAAAAATGAGTTGACTGAACGACTGTTAGAAAACAATATGTTTAGCAAAGTTAAAAGTAAAAGAATCTGTAAACAATACTATACTGTACTATAAAGTTGATTCTGATGGGGGTATAGATTAAGAACAAACTGAACTAAGAAGCCAAAAAGAAACAGGCTGATGGATGGAAAGCAGATGGCAGCTACTTAGGGGGAGGTTAGGGGGTGGAGGGATTGAGCAAAGTTTAGGAAAAAGGACTCAAGGATATGGACAGCAGTGTGGTGATTGCTGGGAGTAAGGGGTATAAGGGGACTAAATGGTAATGGAAAAATATAATAAAGTTTAAATAAAAAACAATTCTGGAACTGCTTTACCTGCAAACCAGTTACACCAAGAAATTCATAAATGGGATTGGCTGAGATCCAAGTCTCTCACTATCAGAGAAGGAAGTTACAGACAAGGAAAGGCACAACTTGGAGTGCAATCAATTAGAGGAGTGATAGTCAACCTTTTCCATCTCAGGTCACACATAACTAATTACTAAACTTCTGCAGCATACCAAAAAATATTTTTTGCTAATGTGATTAAAAAAATAGGTATGATTTTGATTCATTCATACCAGACGTCTATTGTGTTGGCTGCTGTCATTTTTTTATTTGACAATCTGAGGGAAAGAGGTTTGTGCCTCTGACTAAATACTCAGGTATTACTTGTTTTAAAAGTTCTGTGGCACACTGTTTGAAAATTGTAGATGAGAGTCAGGAACATCAGTATACAGTAGTGTCAAAACACTACTATAGTTAGGATGGATAAGTAGAGAATACCTCTACATTACGCATGTATACAAAGTACATACATATATAACACTTACTTCTGTGTACAAGAGCACCTAAAAGTAAAACTCCAGTATCAACAAATATCATGGGGATTCAAATATAGACTTTTAAATGCCAATCTTTAACAAAAGGAAGGAGATTCTTCCCAGAAATGTGATGGTAGAAAGAGAGGCCGGAGAGGAAACACAGGCAGGGAGGAGGGGGGATCCCTATCCCACCCACTGGCTCAGCAGTCCTTGAAATTCTATATGTCTTTTCCATTGCCTGGGAAAAAGGTCTTTGAAGCTGTGCTTTTATTCTGAGGCCTGAAAGGCAGGAAAAAGCCCATAGTGCCTAAGGAAGAAGCCCATTAACACCTTTGGGTATTCACACCTTCATCTGGAAAGCTAGAACCACCTTTACCTGTCAATCAATGAGTAACTTCTTCACCCTCCTCCATCCTGCCAACTCTGTAAGTCCTCAAAACAGAGGACATGCTTGCTTGCCACCCTACCTCACCTTTGGCCTCCCCTACCTTGGCTGCCTTTACCCTGCTTCACCCTGAACCTAGGCCTTTCAGCCCCTCAGCCCCCACCTTGGCTAGGCCCATTCACTTCCCTGAGAATGGATCACCAACAAACCCTACTTGCATGTTAACAGACTCACTGATCTTTCATTCTTTTCTGCATTGGCGGGAAGAACCGAGTTTCTGGGAGTTTCTCCCATAACAGAAATAGTCGATTTTGTGATAGGGGTAGGAAAAATACAAGCCTCCATGTAGCACCCTGTAGTAACAGGAAGTGAGGGAGTGCTAAAAAAACCCCCCAAAACAGCAAAGAGATGAAGATCTGTCAATGAGACATGAACAGAAAAAGCCACGAATGGTGAAAGTGGAACAATCTGAGCCAAAACGAAACCTAGTATTGGTTATTTTCCATAATGAAAAATAAATACATGCGAACACTAAGAAATGACTCAGCAAATAAATAATTGAGGATAGGAGACAAATCTTGATGATATGATGTGAAGAAAAAATGTTTCACTTTAGTCTCTGAAAACTGTAATCCCAGTCACATCTGAGGAAATATCAGAAAATCACAATTGAAGAACATTCTGTGAAACACCTGACTAGTACTCTCAACACCACCATGGTCAACAAAAATAGGGAAAGACTGAGACCTTGCCACAGACCAGAAGAGATTAAGGAAACACAGGAACTAAATGCAAGCAGAGGATAGGATATTAGGGGCAAAACTAATGAAATCTGAATAAAATATGACGTTTTGAAAATCATACTGTGTCCATCTTGGTTTGTTAGCAGTGCAAATGTATCCTGTAGGGAATATGAAGGACGAATTTTGTTCATGTTTATGGCTGCTATAACAAATTAGTGTAAACTCTTCTTATTCACAGACTGGAATCCATAAATTGAAAGTCATTTTCCCTGGTCAAAAATCAGTTTGTTGGAAGAGCCATGCATCTCATGGTGGCTGCTGGCATTCCATGGCTTGTGGTCACACCACCTTTGTCTCTACTTCCAACTCACAAAGCACACTCCTCTTTTATCATTTATCTGTGGTCAAATCTTCCTAACTTCCTCTTAGGTTTACCTGGGAGTGCCTTTAGGGTCCACACAGATACTCCCAGATTAAATCCTTACTTTAATCACATCTACACAGTCCTTTCAGGCCATAGAAGGTACAGTGGTCCCTGGCTAAACTGTGGTTCACTTATAGCGACTTCACTGTATCGCGGGGTTTTTTTTGAAAGATGTTTTCATTTTTATTCATTTTTAGAGAGAGGGAAAGGGAGGGAGAAAGAGAGGGAGAGAAACAGCAATGTATGGTTGCCTCTTACATGGCCCTCACGGGGACCTGGCCTGCACCCCAGGCATATGCCCTGACTGGAAATCGAATTGGTACCTTTTGGTTCCCAGCCCATGCTCAATCCACTGAGCTACACCAGCCAGGGCTTGTATCGCGGGTTTTTGAAAAATATATCTAACTCTGTTGCAGAGTGTTTTCTATATTGCTGGATTTTGTGGCATATAGGTATTTACAGAATATTTATGATTTTAATTATTTTTGCCTAAAAAATTTAAAACAATATAACAAATATAAAAAATGTTGATTCATCTCATCGTCATCACCTTCATCGCCATCAGTACTGCACAGCTACATAATTCATGACCTTCATCATTGAAGTTGTAGTACACTTCACTGGTGAGTAACCATATAGAATTTTATATGTTGTTAAAATTATGTAGGTTTAAGAGTGTAGAAAGTGTTGAAGAGCATATGAAGTGTTTATAAGAGTGTGGGAAAAGATAATAGGAGAGTTGGAAAGGTTTATGGGAGTGTGGAAAGGGTTTATAAAGCCTTAAAATATATATAAATAATAAAATAAATACAACGCCGCTACTTAGTGGATTTTCACCTATCGCGGAAGTCTCTGGAACGTAACTCCCGCGATAGGTGAGGGATCACTGTAACTCTGGAAGGTTCCAGGAATGAGGATGATACTTTTCAGGCTATCATTCAGACTGTCACAGGGTTGCACTGAATCTGCACTGTTTTAAACATTATTCTGTAAGTCTAAAAGAATCCTAAAATTACATGATTATTTAAAATAGCAATTAAAACTGGTTCCAAGAGTGGAAATATCACCATAGAGAGAGACGTCAATATTTGTGTTATGGTACTCATCCCCGAAACACCAGCGTGAGAGTATGAGCTTATCCAAGGCAAATCTTACAACTAGTGAGCTACTGAAGCCTCTTACTCTATTGAGACAACAAACTCGACAAAGGCACATGTTTGTGTGGGTAGATTTTGTACAGTACAGAACTCCCTGAGAATCAACATTAGAAGCATAAAGTTTAATCCCTGAACTAGAATATTGAATGTGCTATATTTTTATTATTCATAGATACAGCCATGATTGTATTCTATGTAGATATTTAGAATGATTTTAGTTAGTTACATTTCATATGTACAAAGTATTATCAAATATCATCAGATACTGAAACATTATTAATCTCATATTCAATGCTTTCTTCTGATTTTATTTGACAATTTAGTTGCCACTTAATGAGTCATCATTTCTAAGTAAAACTATAAAATTGTTACAGATGATTCATTTGCTTATGGGATCCAAGAAATCTTTGTGTCCAAACATTGGGATGCACACAATGAGTGACAATGCACAGAAAAGTAGAAAATGAGCCATGCTTCTTCAAATGCACTGTACAACTATCTAGAAAGTATGTGTTATGGATCACACACTACAATCACCAATAGTTTAAAAAGTCAACATACTGATACAGTTGGCTCAAATCTTAATACATTTATTCTTTTAAGAAAGATAAAGCCACAGCTTTCATAGAGTGGAAATTCTAGTTGGGGAAGAGAGATAAGAAAGTGAACAAGCAAACATTCAATAGGTGATGACTCATGAGGACCATGAAGAACAACCCAGAGGGCCATGGCCAGGAGGTTCAGTAGGTTGGAGTGTCATGCCTTATACTGAAAAATGCAGGTAGGGTGGAGTTCCTGTCAGAGCACATACTTAAGTTGCAAGTTCAATCCATGGTAAGGATGTTTCTCTCTATTCCCTTCTTCTCCCTCTAATATCAATAAAAACAAATCCTTGCGTGAGAATTTTTTAAAAGAATAACTCAGGGTCAAAGGGTATTGTGCGTGGAAATAAAAATGACTATTTTACAAAGGTCATCAAGAAACAAATCTATAATAGAGTAACATTTACAACAACCTTAGAGGGTTAAGGAAACATTCCACACAGTGAAGAGTAAGTACAAATGCCCTGAGGTAAGAACATGTTTGGTTTGGTGAGATTGAAAAATGAGAAGAAAATCAGCGTGAATGAAGTAGGGTAAAAGAATGGAGGAGTAATAAAAGATCATTTAATCAACAAAAATAGACTTGAAAAATCGGCATTAACCATTTCAAAGCATTTCCAGAAGCAAATGCACAACATTATTGATTTCTATTTGAAGATGTAGGTGTCCTCAAGGGGCACATGGGTGCACTTTGATCATGGTCTTCTTTGTGGCCCTATTTTATGTGTATTTGCATTGATGCAGTAGAAGAAAATACATGTAAAAGAAGTGAATGAACCAATATCCTTAATAAGGTTTTTGATAAGCAAGCCCCAAGATTTCTTAGCCTTTCTTGTTCAGGAACATTTCTGGGCATAATGTTTCTTATTTTAAAGCAGAAGACTTTGGACTGGGCAAGGAGACTACTTTGGGACCTTAATTTTACCGTGGCCTTAATGAAACTAAGTTACTGTGCATCACACAATGTTCAAATCATAACCCTAAAGAGAGTTTTGCCTTTAAGACAACCTTCATGAGTGCACTCTTGACCTCCTTGTTCCTTAGACTGTAGACCAGGGGATTCAGCATGGGGATGACCATAGTGTAGAACACAGATGCGATTTTGTCTGTGTCCATGGAATGGCTAGAGCTGGGCTGGAAGTACATGAAGATGACAGTCCCATAGAAGATGGAGACTGCAGTGAAGTGGGAGGCACAGGTGGACAGTGCCTTCTGATACCCTGAAGATGAGTGCATCTTTAGGATGGTAATAAATATGAATATGTAGGAAATCAAGATAACCAGAAGTGCAAAACAGGTGTTGAAGGTTGCTACGTAAAGAAGAACCAGCTCACTAACATGTCTATCAGAGCAAGAGAGAACCATGACTGCTGGATCATCACAGAAAAAGTGATGGACCACATTGGACTCACAGAAAGAGAGGTTAAATGTGTCCCCAACAAGGATGGAGGCAGTCAGGAACCCACAGACATAGGAATCTATGGCTAGAAGCGCGCACAGACCTGTTGTCATGGTGGTGGTGTAATGGAGGGGTTTGCACACTGCTACATAGCGGTCATAGGCCATTGAGGCCAAGAGGTAACTCTCCACAGTGGCAAAGGTTGCAAAAAAGAACATCTGAGCAGCACATGCATTGTAGGAGATGACCTTGTGTCCTAGAAGAAGTCCAGCCATGACTTTAGGAGTGACAGCTGAAGAGTAACACAAATCCACCAGAGATAGGTTGCTGAGGAAAAAGTACATGGGAGTGTGGAGACGAGAGTCCAAGAGAACTAACACCATAATTCCCAAATTCCCAATCAATGTGATGAGGTAGATGACAGTGAACATGATAAAGAGGGGGACCTGCAGCTCTGGGTCATTGGTTAGTCCAAGGAGGACGAACTCAGTCACTTCCGTAGTGTTCTCCATCAATGTGGAGCATCACAAAATGCTCGGTGGCTAGGAGGACAGTGAAACAGAGATAAAGAAACTTAAATCGAGAAGTGTACATATAACATGTGTTATTTCATTATAGCAATAACTTGTATTTGCAGATTCTCCAGATAAATATGGGCTTCATAACAAAACTTAGCGCATTATTTATATAATAGTTTCCATGTTGTTAAATCTGAAGGATCTTTATAGATAATTTCCCTAATTTTGATTTTCATGAGTTTCTAAATTGAGATATAGACAATTAAATAACTCAATGAATGGTTTATCCAGAGTGAATGTACCTGTTAATCAACTTTTCCAAAGCCTAGTGAAAGCATATACTTTCAAGTTGCTCACGTGTCAGAAAATACTCGAGGCACTTTAAGAGTAAATCCATTATCTCCTCTTAAGAATATTATGTTCTTTTTGTTATTACATCCATTTAAATTAGGATGCATAAGAGTTTGTGTAATATTTTATATCCAAACACATATTAATTGACAAGCCATGCTTTGGATCTAAGCCGACCCTTTAAATCACACTGAGTGGCTCCTAAGTCCAATGGTCTTAATTGTATTTAAAGCAAGTTGAATTCTACTCAATGTACGGTTAGTCCTCATATCCCTTGGTTTACACTCAGTGCTTGAGGGTTCCCAGTGTCATAACTGAGAGATCTACATGATAGGAGTATACCCGACCAAGGGGTGAAATTCTGAAGAGAAGGCAAAGCATCTGGCACAGAGCTTGGACTCTGGGCTCAGGTGTGTGTTAGCCCTACTATTTACTACCTAGGAATCAGTAATCCTAACCTAACTTACCTGAACCTCATATATACTCATCTGCAAAATTAAGACAGTAATAAGACCTACTTTATTTATAGTGTTATTGTGAGAATTAAAGAAGGTAGTGTATTAAAAAAACAATAAAACTCTGGGTTCGGCACCGTCTGATGAATGCTAGCTATAATATTACTGATGGGATGGTATGACTGTCTTTATGTTGGTTTAGGAAAAACGGGTGGTGGCCTGCAGGTCTTCAAGTGTGCAAGAGGTTTAAGGTCTTAAAGCCTTCCTCTTCTGTTTGCCTTTTCTCACACCCTGGCTCCACTGAGATTTTCTGTGTCTCCAGTTTCTCCAGTTCCTTGCTTCACCCATAGTACTGTCTGCTCCAGCAATTCCATGTGAGCCATTATTTTGCTTCATTCTTCCTTGAAATCTTTGTTTTAGCTTGAAATAGTCCCTTTTTCTTAAACTCATTCTTTCTCCCATTACTCTCATCTGATAGCAGAATCACAGAAATAAGGGTTGAAAGTTCCTAATTTGTTGGCTGCCTTCAGCCTCCAGGTTTGCTTTGGTAGTGAGATTTGTGTTTACACTTTTTATAGAAACATGTTCTTGAGTGAAAACAATGTTTTCAATCTTTTTAATCTGAATTTGAGGTCTTTAGAAGGACACCCATCATGCACTACTCATTATTCTCCACCGTTGCCCTAACCCTTTCATATCTTCACTGTCCACGCCTACTCCTAACCTCATTAGGTTTGTCAAACTCTGACAACCATAACCTCTTGTAGAATATATTAAGTTCTGCAAACAATAATGAAACTATGGGTATATTCAATTATGTTTAGATATGTGTACATATATATATATTTAAATTAATATAACTTTTCATTTAATCCTCACAGTAATATTGTAAGGTAGGTGATGTTACAATTCCCTTTTGACCATTCAGACAACTGAGGACTTGACAAGCTACGAAAAACTCTACAATTGCACAGCTAATATCAGGAAAGTTGAAGATTCATGATTTGTATTCCTCTGTAAACAAATCAAAAGCCTATATTCTTAGCCCCTCACCATCAACACTTGTACATGTGTCTGTGATATTGTAATAAGGATGAGATGATGGGGGAAAGATTACAATGGATCATGCTGATTCAATTACAAAATTTCTGTGGTTTAAGGAAGGTTTTCTAGTCTCTTGTGCTTTTATTAAACCTCCAGTGAAAGAATAAGAGATAGTAAAGAAGGTGAATTAAGAATCACTCAGTAAGAGTGTTACCTTTTTCTTTGGCTAATCTTTTCAAGGAAAGAAACATAATGATATTCCATAAGTATCACTATACTTCTTACTGCAGATTTGATGCTTAAACCCCAGTCTGAATTCAGTGTTTTAAAAAAAATGCTCAAAATATCTGGTTACATGCTCAAATAACTCATAGTAGGTATAGCTCCGCCATGGATTTTGAATAATTACTGTTCTCACTAAAAATGTGTATGAAATGTCCAAGCTTACCTTGCTCCTGCAATGGAAGGGACAGTCAATCCTCAATAGTGCTTCTGAAATCTGAAATGTAGTCATGGAACAATACATATATATATATACACTTGGTGATGTTTTCTATCAGGTACTGGTGAAAAGATTCCAAGATCTCTAAGACAAGTAAAGATGGAGGAAAACCCCAACATGAAGTCAGAAAACAGCACAGTTCTTGAATCTACCATTAATTCTTGCTGTACTTTGGAGGAGTCTCTTGTCTTCTCCTTAATTCTAAAATAAAGAATAAAATTATCTCACTCATATCATTTACAGAATTGTTTGTAAATAGCAAATTAAGAAAGCTCTTTAAAACAAAGAGGGCTTATCATTTTAAAATTCAATCAATACAATACTCATCTTGAGAAGTTTTCCCTGGCTACCGTTGCAGGCTTATAGCAAATCCTCAGATCATGGGTAGAGGAAAGGCCTGCACGCACTAACAATGATTAGCATTCAGAGAAGTAAGTGATAGCCAAGGCACCTTAGCACACAGTCTGGTCCCTTTAAAACGATTTCATGTTGAGTCATGTTGGAATTGCAGAGGCAAACTCATGGGAATCAGAAGAAGCCATAGAGACATG
>PVJI01023545.1:0-23238 GCA_004026765.1 Micronycteris hirsuta
GTCTATATAGTTTATGATAAAATACTTTTGAAACTGTTATATTAGCACATTGTCAGCAATTATTTTACTTTTCAAAGAAACTAACTTACGGAAACTTCAATTTCTTAATAAAACCTCATAAAATTTAAGATAAATTAAATGTACATATATATTTATAAAATAATATGCATCATTCATTTATTTTATACATAACATAAAATATGGTCATGGTGGAAAAAATTAAAATAGATAAAACATAATGGCAAAATAAAAATTACTCAAAATCATGGCGGGGAGTGATGGGGGTAAAGGCAGACAACTGTACTTGAACAAAAATAACATAATTTTAAAATATTCAAAATCCCATCCAGATATAATTATTATAATATCTTGATTTTATCCCCAATTATATAGTTATATATATATATATATGCACATGTTCATAAATACAAATATATATGCAATTGATTTTCCAAACTTTAAAGACCAAATCTTCTACTGTTTTTATGTATGCAGAGATGACATTTTTTAAATTTATGCCTTTTTATTTCCTATTTATTTCATGTTTTTTTAGTTTTCTCTCAGTCCAAAGCTAAAATGTTTTTTAATAAATGCATTCATACATACACCTGTACAGCCATCTACACACACATGCAAACATTAAGTCATCCACCCATCCATCCATTCATCCATCTGTTCATCCATCCATCTATCCATCATCTATAAATACATACATATATTCAATGAAAAGTTTTATAATATTATTTCAAAAACCACTATCCTACGTGATTGGGATACAACACTTAATAAAACTAATAATATGCCCTCATTTAGCTTACAGTTTGTTGGGAAGAGAAACAATTAGTAAATAAATGAAGAAATACATAAAAATAATATTGGATAATGATATTTACTCTGAAGACGGGCATTCTCAGAAGAGTCTGGAATTAATGACCTCAGATTAAAAGAAGTCAAGTCTTTCCCTAAAGGCAAAGGTCATAGATAAGTTTTGTGCTCCAGTGCACAGTTTGAAGAGTTAGTGTTTTGATTGGTGGTGGTGGGGGGGTTCTAAATCTCTCTCCCTTAGACTGTCTAGAGCTAGAGCTCCTCGGCCCTGATCAGCTGATAGAGGAAAATCAGGATAAGAAGCTGAGCATTAAAAATGCTTCTACTCCCAGCTGTGTTCTATAGCAGAAGAGAAGAGACTTAGTAAGAATTAAGATTTGAAATGCTAAAGTCTTAGTTACTCCTGGTTCCCATCTTAGAGCAATTCCTTGAGACAACCTGGGAGTCTTTACAAATTTGAAGTACATTTTGGGCAACCATGCAGCACTAGGGGAATAAAGGTGCTGCTCCTGACAGTTCCCGTTGATTAGCAGAGGCCTGGCCTGGAGTTCAAAGATGTGGGTGGTGAATTTGTGTCTGAAAACAAATGACTGGGACCCCAGGTAAGAGGATATTCTACTCATAATATGCCAAAAGAGGTCCATAAACATCATCATAGTCACAAATACAGGTACAAACTAAACCTACTTATGGCAGACGACAGGAAGGATATCAAGAATTCCAGGTAAATCTGTACCCTTTTCTGTACCCTTTTCCAGGCAGTGCAAAGCTCATGGCCCGTCCATTCAGAAGCCATCTCAAAGAGGACCACAGGAGGAGAAAAATGTCTAACACATAAACATTTAATCTTAAGAGACTACATTACATAATGAAACACTTTATTCCATTAGTCTAAACATTATTATTTCTTAGCCTTAAGGTAAGTCCAGAAGGAAGATGAACTATAGAGATCGAAAAGCCACATTTACTTTTTGCATTTAAGTTCAGTGTCAGTAGGTCCTTAGCTAATTATTAATGTCAAAGGGTACGACCACAGGCTTTGACTTAAATTTTCTTTCTTCAGAGATTCCTGAAATCCAGCGACAGTATTCCTAGAACCAGTATTCCTAGAACCAGAGTTATTCTGCCCCACTCACCACCTTTCTTCACTTTCAAGCATGCTGAGAAAAGGGTATGCATTCATATGAGACAACTATGGAAAATAATTTAAAGAAGCAGATGGTGTTGCTTATGTTCCTGGTCCTGTTCTCCTAGTTCTCAGTAGCTTGCATGGAAAGAATGCCACATCTATGGCTTGTTTCTGTCTACTTCTTATCTAATTTCCCTTTTTCACTTATGATCAATGAATGTATCCGCTCATTTACTCAACAAATATTTCTTATAGCATATAATCTATGTTTGGCATGATGTTAAGTGTTAAGGACACAGAAACACATTTCCTTCCTTCAAGGACATCATTGTCTAGAAAATAAGTGAGACAATGGAAGCAGGACATCATCATTTCAGTCTAATTAAGCAGGTCTCCCACTTTATAAAAAATGGTATCACTGGACTCTAAGTACCAGTTCTTGAGAAGGTTGGAGGGAAAATCATGACACAGGATATTGATTAAAAGGAGATCAAAATATTGCTGTTAATAATAACTATAAATTATAACAGGAACTATTTATTGGTGTTATAACTTATTAAGAGCTATGTTGTAAAACATAATTTCACACTAGACTCCTCTGGGGGGCTTTGAACAACTCTGATGCCCCAGGCACACCCAGGCCAATTCAATCACAAACTCTGGGGTAGGAACCAGGGCTTAGTGTTGTACATCTCCCCAAATATTTCCAGCAGGAAGTCAAGTTTGACCACAACTACATTAGAAAGATGTTAAAATATTCATTCTTTATTAAGTGTAGGTTTGTGAAAATCAGGACTACGTTTAGCTTTTCTGCATATCACTAACACTGAATAGTAAGAGACACTGATATGTGAGATATGCCGTTTCCCAATAAATTAATGGGATTTCAGTGTGCATCCTGCAGCTGACTCAGAGAAGCATTTCATTCATAGTAGAAGGGAATGAGAATGTGTAATTCTAAGTTAAATGAATCAGAGCTATCCCTGTATTATGACCAGGTAGCAAGCACAAGTAAGGAACAATGTTCAAAATATGTATTTAGAAACACCAAAATGAAAATAGATAGTGTTAATATGTTTTCATGAAGTTATATATTCTCCAGCAGTCATATTGTAATGCATTTTACTTGCTGCTTGTTTCTTCAATATTTTAGTGAAAATATAACTTCCATAATTCCAGGTAGCTAACTTTGCCACTGGGGGCATAATGGTGGGCTCTGGACCAGTATTACCCAACAGAAATACTCAACAGGTATGTCTCGTTTGGTCTACACAAAGTTTAGGTTTCCAATCTTTAAAACGTCGGCAAACTCTAGTATCCAGTGCTTTCTAGGTTGGTGTGTGTTCTTACATGACAATACTTGGCTTTAGATGAACAGCACAGAGCATATTTAGGAAAGGCACTGCCTTTCCGGTCACCTTTGTCTAACTGGTATGTACCACCTGCTCATGGGAATTTGCTCATTTCCATGGTGGAGTTCAAGAATTCTGAAATACTGATTACAGAAGAGGCTTTAAGAATAAACTGAATGGACTATAATCACATCTCACTATTCACTATCTGTATAATTGTAGGCAATTTAAATGAGATTGCATATGTAAATGACCTGGCACCAAATCTTGCCCATTGCTCTTATAATTAAAACTTAGGTTGAAAAAAATCTCTTATTTCTCCTGCTTTTCTCCTCCCCCCAAAATTAAGGAGATTTTTAATATATTTATATTTCCATATAAATTTTAGAATTCACTTGTTGATTTTTAAAAAAACTGTTAGAATTATTATTGAAATTACACTGAATTTCAAAAGCAACTTAGAGAAAAGTGACATGTCAACTATATTTGATATTTCAACCCATAAATGTAGTATGTTTCTCCATTCATTTACGTATATTTTGATTTCAAGATAAACTTTTAGCATCTTGATATTGGGCTTATTTTGTTTCATTTATGTCCAAAGATTTCATGTATTTTTAATGTGTTTCAAACACTAATGTAAATGACACTGGCTTAAAATGATAATTTTCAGTATTTTATTGCTAATATATAAAGATGCAATTTATTTCTGCATACTGACCTTTTGTTTTTTGACATTGCTAAACTCACTTAAAAGATCTGTTTTTTTATTTTTTGTTTTTTTTTATATTTTGGTAGGATATTCTAAATAGAAATCATTTGCAAATAGAAACAATTTTCTTTCTCCCTTTCTAAGTTATTTTCTTTTTACTTATGTACTTTCTTGCTTCATTGCACTGGCTAGAATTTCAACTATAATGATAAGTATGAGTGGTTAAAAAGACACTTTCTTTGACAACGACTTTAGGCTAAGAATACATAGTATTTCACTTTTTATTGTGATTACAGCTATAGGTTTATTTAGATGAATTTTATCTACTTCAGGATGTTCTCTTCTCTCCTTGATATGCTAAGAGGTTTTATCTGGACTAGATATTGCATTTTGCTTTAAAAAATCTGCATCTACTGAGATAATTATATATATTTCATTTGTTTGTTAAGATACATCAGTGATTGATTTTAATTATTTAACAAGCTTTGTTAATATTTAACAAGCTTTTTTTTTTGTTTTTCTAGTCATTTTTATCTTCAATTACAGTTGACACACATTAGTAATATTCATTTCAGATATACACCCCAGTGATTTGATGTTATATAACTAAAGGATTATCTTGATAAAACTCATACCCATATAACCCCTTTCATAGTTATTATAATATTATTAACTATATCTCCTATGCTATATTTTACATCCCCATGTCTATTATGTAACAACAAATTTGTACTTCTTAATCTTTCATTTTTTTGCTCATCCTCCCAAACCCTTCTCCCATTTGGCAAAACCATCAAAACATTCTCTGTATCTATGATTCTGTTTCTTTTTGCTTGTTTATTTATTTATTTTTTAGATTTAGTTGTTGATAGATATGTATTTAGATATTTTATTGGTCATACTTTTGTTGTTGCTGTTGTTGTTTTCTTCCTTCTTCTTCTTCTTTCTTCCTCTACTTCCCCTCCTCCTCCTTCTTCTTCAATAGAGGCTTGATGGTGATGAACTCCTTTAGCTTTTTCTTCTCTGGGAAGCTCTTTATATGTCCTGTTCTAAATGATATCTTTGCTGGTAGAGTAATTTGGTTGTAGGTTCTTGTTTTTGTCAGTTTAAATATTTCTTGCCACTCCTTTTTGGCCTATAAAATTTCTTTTGAGAAATCAGTTGAGAGTCTTATGGGAGCTCCTTGTAGGTATCTAACTGCTTTCCTTTTTCTGCTTTTAAGATTCTCTCTTTGTTTTTAACCTTTGACATTTTAATTATGGTGTGTCTTGCTGTGGGCCTCTTTGGGTTCATCCTGTTTGAAACTCTTTGTGCTTCCTGGACTTGTATGTCTGTTTCCTTCACCAGGTTAAGGATGTTTCCTGCCATTATTTTTTCAAATAGGTTTTTAATTCCTTGCTCTGCCTTATCTCCTTCCATTACCTCTATGATGGGTATGGTAGTATGCTTAAAGTTGTCCTACAAAGTTGCTGTTCTTTTGGGTATTTTTTGATTTCTTATATTCCAAATCTATGATTTGATTCTTGGTTTCATCCATTCTACTATTGATTCCCTGTAAATTGTTCTTTGTTTCAACTGCTGTATTTTTAATTTCTGACCTTTTTTATTTTCATGTTGTTGAGGTTCTCACTAAGTTCATTGAGCATCCTTGTAATCAGTGTTTTGGACTCTGCCCCTAGTAGACTGCTTGCCTTCGTTTTGTTTAATTCTGATTCTGGAGTTTTGTTCTTTCATTTAGGGCATGTTTCTTTATCTCCTCATTTTGGCAACTACCCTGTATTGGTTTCTATGTATTAGGTAGAGCTACTCTGTCTCTCTGACTTGCTAGACTGGCCTAATGTAATAGGTGTCTTGTAGGGTCCAGTGGTACAGCCTCTCTTATCACTCAAGCTGGGTACTTGAAGTGTACCCACTGTGTATACCCTTCTTAATTGTTGAGTCTTGATTGTTTTTGGCATGTCAGTGGGAGGGATTTACCCAGGCTGATCAGCTGCAAGAGCTGGCTTTGACCACTGACCACCAATCTTCAATCAGCATGGAGTACCAGCTATGCAGAAATCCACTCCACAGAGCAGGACTTACTTCAGCAGGGCTCTGGTGCCCTCTGAGTCTACCCTTTGAGTGTGTTACTTGTAAAGAGGATTGAGTGGTGGTGCTCCAGTGTGGTATGGATCTTTCTACTGTGTGCACTGGCTTTGGGGCCTCTTGGGAGGTATAGGCCAAGGTCAGCCACCGCTGACCACCTGGGACCACCTGGCGTAAGCTACACAGTGATCTGCAGATGGTTTGTACTTGTGCTGGGCTTGGAGGTGCACAGGCTAGGCAAAGTTATAAACCAAGATGAACTGCTGTTAATACTAGACCACTTAGCAAGAGTTATGGGGCTCACTTAGGCTAGATGTTGCTTGCGTGAGAGAATTTAGGAAAATCTGAAGCATGAATCATGGCAGTCTATTCACACAGAAAATCCACTGGAAATGGTGTGGGTGGACCCAAAAGGTGTGTAGGCCAGGACCTCAGGGAATCACGAGGGTGGGGAAAATTGTGTAAGCCAGGTTGATAAGAGGTTCATACATGGTGCTTGCCTGCTGATTTTGTTGGGGGAAGGCTTATCAAAGGCATAATGGCATCTGCCAGCACTTCTGTCTGGGAGAAAGTGCCCACAGCTCTCACCCTGATACTGGACAATTCGGTTCTTCCCCATATGACTCTGGTTCTTTACAAGCAGCTGGACCAGTATAGAGATTAGAAGGAGTGAGCCTGAGTAAGTCTATCTGTGGATACTTTAAGAGGAACTTCTTGGGACTCCAGACGTTTCTATCTTCCTCAGCTTCAATCCCAGCTAGTTTTACAGTTAGAAGTCATGGAGACTTCTCTTTATGGCACTGAAATCCTTGGCTGGGTGGCCTGGTATGGGGCTGGGACCTCTCATTCTTAAGATATACCTCTCAATATTTAACTTCCATACACGGGTATGGAGCCAGCCCATTCCCCATCTCCACCCTTCCTACCAGTCTCAATGTGGATTCTTCTTTAATTCTGTAGTTGCAGGACTTCCAATTAACTCTATTTATGGCAGTTATGATTGATGGTTGTTCTGTAGTTTAGTTGTAATTTTGATACTGTTGTGTGAGAAGGTGAGTGCTGTGTTTACCTACGTTGCTACCTTGGCTGGAAGTCCTGCATTCTTGAGATAAACCCCACTTGTTAATAAATTATTGCCTTTTTTATACACTGCTGGGTTTATTTTGCTAAAATTTTGTTAAGAATTTTTATAGTTATGTTCATTAGGAATACTGAGCAATAGTTTTGCTTAATTTTATCCAGTTTTGGTATCAGAATGAAGGTCACATCATTGTGTGAGATGAAAAATTTAGTGAAGAACTGCTATATTTTTTTTTCCTTAAAGGTTTATTTGAAGCAATCAGTGAAGCCATTTGAACCTAAAGTTTTCTTTAATATACCTGGTTTATACAAATGATCAGTTTCTTCTTGAATGAGTTCTGGGTGGCTTTTACCTATAGAAAACCATTCCACACATTGTGGGAATTGTAGCTCAACTCTCACTTTAAAAAACTCAATGGGACGTGAGATTCGGCAAGCAGGCTCCATGTCCATGGACAGATTTTCCTATGGGGAAATCAGACCTGCATTGTACCTAGAAAACACTAGGAGACTTGCTCTTGCTAAAACTCTCTTACCCTGGATTAAAGTAACAAATATTCTCCACAGGATCTACATGTCCGTGTGCATTTATTTAAAAATCAGCCACAGCATACGGATTCTGCAGGACAGGATCCACGACAAATAGCCTTAGTTATACAGATTATCAGCTTCTTCTTGAATGAGCTCTGGGTGGCTTTTACCATTCAAGAACTTTGCACAATTCAAATAAATTGTGGAATTTATTGGCATAAAGTTACTAATAATACTACTTAGTATCCTACTAATATCTGTAGGATCTGTAGTAATGCCCTTTATTTCTGATATTGGTAATTTGTGTCTTCAATTATTTCTTCCAGCTAGAAATTTTGTATTTTTATTAATATTCTCCTTGTTTTACTTTTTATTTATCTATTATTCTTCTGTCTATTCATCAAGCCATTCAAAAAACATTTATTTAGTGTATTCTATATATCAAACATTCTTATAGGTACTCTTTTGGAATAAAACCAAAAAACAGGCATAATATGTGAGCTAGAATAAAAAAATTCAGTGTGGTAAAAAGAATAACTTACATATGATTGAATTATTCACAAAGTACTACCTTTTTCATTCAATGTTCAGTTTAAAGAAGAATTTATATTTGCCCCAAATATGATGGAGATGAGATCTGTTATTAATCATTCCTAACAATGAAGAAGGAACGGAAGAAGACAATTAGCAGCATCAATTGTAAAGCTTGTGCTAACATGATGGGAAAGAACAGTCCATTGAACTCTCAGAATTGCTACTGTCTTAGTAACTGTACATTTTCCATTTCCTATTAGAAACATGGAATCTCCATATATTTAGTAAAGACAAATATTCTACCTTCATGGGGGGTCTTTTTGCCCATCAATAAAATTTGAAAAGGCTATTTTTATATGATCATTTTCTCTGTATTTATGAGACTTTTAATTGCAATAATATAAAATAATATGTGTTCTATTCTAAAAATAATTCATTTACTTAAAATTTCAATTCAACACATCATTATTCAAGTCACAAACTTTGGCTGTAAAGTTTTTGATTTTCATATTACTGAATAACTTTAATATCATAGGTTTACATTACTCTAAAATATGACTTAATAACTTCATATAAAATCCATATTTATAAGTGCCTTGATTTTTGAAAATTTGCATAAATTGTGTAATAAGCATTCACTATTACCTGTCTACTTATGCAAATAAACATAAATCAAATAATTATTGATTCATCAAACTAATTTCTCTTGGTTAGCCAATCAAGGAATAAGTCATTAAAAAATTTATTTCACTGCTTATTAACTTGCTATCATGCTGCTCAAAAAACTGAATGCTTTGGCAGTTCTGATGTGAGTCTCATAAATCTTCAGTCAATACTGCTTGATATGACTAAAGAGACCATTCCACTGCTAGGTTACTAAATCAGTTCTTGCTTGTATTTTGAGAACAAGCATTACTACTTCAAATTTCAGTATGTTAGCTCTCTTGATCCCATTTTCTCTGTCTGCTAAAAACCCTATTTTGAATCTTTTTTTCCATATTTGTCACTCTTAACAGCACTGTCCTTTGAATTTTTTCTCATCTACTTTAAAAAAAGGTATAATTCCACTGACCTGCCCTTTTTATCTTCTATTCAATCTTACTCCTTTATTTTTAACTTCCAGAAATAGCTTATTCCCTAATGAACCACTTTCAGTAATGTACTGTGGGAATTTTCTATTGTCTTTATTTATAATAATAATGAGGAGAACCAAAATAACAAAAAAAACAATAATAAAGGAGAAGAAAAAATAGGAGGAGGAGGAAGAACAGGGAAAAAAGAAAAGGAATAAGTCAAATTATTTGGATATGTAATATAAATCAGCTACTTACCTATCATTTTATTTTTTTCAACACTCCTGAAATAGGTATATGTCTCAGTTTAAAATTAAAATATCGAGATTCAGAAGATAGAATTTTCCCCAACAACTGCCGAATGCATGCTCATGCTTTAAAACTAGGTCTAATTACTAATAACTACCATTTGTTGAGCCCTTTCTATATATTAAGCAAAATATATGTATTATCTCATTGAATATTTAAAAAAACTCCTAAAGAAAGCACTATAATATAATTGAAGCTTCATAGATGTACAAAATAGTTGGTCAAGGTCACATATTCAGTGAGTGAAAGTGTTGTTATTTAAACCCAAATAGTCTGGCACTAGAACCTGAAGGCTTAATATCCCTCAATACTGCACTATTTTTCTTTATTAAGCTATGCTATAGATAAAATTTTTGATTGTTTGATTTCATTATTTTTGTATTCTTCTTCTTTTGATTAGCCATTACTTCAGGAAAAAAATATACAAAAGATGTATTACTCAATGTCATAAATGAGGTTGACTCCAGAGGAAGTATACAATGAAATATATATCAACATTTATCTACCTAGACATAGAAAGACAGAGAATTTAAAAAATAATAAAAACAATTTTATTTTTATTACCCTTTAAAAATCTGTATCGTAGTTTATATACTTTAACAAATTTTGACTTTTATAATTATAAAATGACTTGAATTTTCTTCCATTCTTATTTATCTACCAAATACGTAAACTTCTCACCCATGCCAGTCTTTACTGTCGCTATCCTCTTCCTAGACCCTGAATCCACTCTTCATTGCAGCAGTGATTTTAAATACAATTTTCAAACATTTTACATATTACTTAGAAGATATTATACCATCTTTTGAGATAAATATAAAGCAGAAACTTCCTCTAACCATGACAAAATTTTAAATATTTGCATTTAAATGTATTCCTCTGTGAATATATTCACTTTCGAAAGTAAGTTTCTAAGCTGACTAGAACAAACTTGGTTCAATCAGTCACAATTCCATTAAAGTTGCTGTTACTTTCATATACTGAAATGTATTTTTTGTTGCATGTTTCATTTCCAAATTCAAGGTATACAGTTTATTTTTCATATACAGAACAAAAGACAAGATTGAAAATCAATTCTTCTGTATATTTCAAACAATGGTAAACAAGTTAGAACAACAATTTTTATTTGAGTTGACCAAGGTCAACATCTCAAACACAATATATTCTAAAAGAATAGTCTTCAAGGTAATCCTCTTCAAAAATACATCTAAACTCAAGTATGTCTGGTGATTGTTATTTTGATGCGTGCTAAAGCCAAAATATCCAAGTCATCAGAATGCTTACCATATGACAGAAAAAATCTTTTGACATTCTCTTTGAAGGGATATTTAGAATATTATCATTTTTTTAACCAGAATAGTTTTTTTTAATGTCATACTTTATGCAAGTTTGTTCATAATATTAGCCTAAAGTAAATATATTGTAACTCAATGGCAATAAACTAATACATACACAACACAGAATTCAAAAAAATGTCTTGGCCTGAAGCACAGGATGGAATGATAGTATAATTATCCTTTCAAGTGGGAAATACGGTTTAAAAGCAATGATCAACAAATAACTGGATTTCACTGCATAAAAATGACCAGACTAGTATTTCAGAATCTTGAGGGCTTATAAAATACAGAACAGAGGACACTTATAATCACATCATTTTGTTTTCATTCCTAGCAAACCAACACATCTATTTTAACACAAGTTAAATGACTTCAACAGGTCTATGGCATTCAAGAATTTAAACCAATTTTATTGAACCAATCAATTAGCTTGACCATGACTTTATATGGTTGCTCAACTGAACTTATTTATTGCTTCTAGCCTTGAGTTTCCCAGATCAGTGGTCTTGTCTCCTCTTACACTGAGTTTGGCATCGGTGCATTGCACTCAGTGTTGTTCCACCAAGATTGCTTGATGCTAACTGAAAAGTCTCATTTTACAAAAGACTAGTACAGAACGTATATTAATGTGTGTACTAGGACCACTAAATCCATGTGACTTCTTACTATAGTTCAGAGGTTCTTCATTTAGCTTGCATAATATTCAAAGGAAAACATTGCATGTGATTTGTATTATCCTTATAAGTCTAGAAGTAATTATACAGTTAGTTGGGTGGTTCGCAGAGAAAGGAGTCATAGATTTACTTGAAAGATAGTTTTCAAATAAAAGTACACAAAGTAATGTTTTATTCATATACATGAGGTCTGTCCAGAAGGTATCCAGGCATGTAATATGAAAAATAGAGACATTTACTGAATTAGATACAACATATAAGCAACATTGTACATAAGACAGTGATTCCTGAGTCCCCTTCAAAGTAGGCACCTTGGGATCTCACACAGTTTTCCCAGTTGCTATCAGCTGCCCTGTCATATTTTCCTGAATTTCATCAATGGTATGAAATCTCATCCCTTTCAAAGGTGATTTCAGTTTTGGAAAAAGCCAGAAGTCACAGGTTGCCAAATCTTGGCTATAGCAGGGCTGAGTCACCTGGGTGATTGGATGTTTCTCCAAAAACTCTGCAAGAGATATGATGCATGAGTGGGCATGTTGTCATGATGAAGCTGCCAATCACCAGTTTCCCATAGCCATGGCCTTCAGAATCATCTGAATATTTCCGTGGAGGAATGTTCAAGCTTAATGCAAAATTTGATGCAGATTTGTTGCTGTACTTGCTCAGTCATTTTGAATGCAATCGCCACACAATTCACATGCTCACTCAATGGCATCTACCACCCCCACTGACTAGTACAGTGACGTTATCATGGTTCACACATGCACATTCCAGTCCACTGTCCTTAGTTGTCAGGTTACATCGATGTTGCACAAACCATTCTTGTTATATTCTTGTACTTTTTCCATACAAACAATATTATTTATAGTATATAGTATGTATACACACATACATACACACACATACACACATACAATGGGATTAATTTGGCCAAGAAAAAAATAATACCTAATAGTACACATCTGAATTAAGAATTTAGGCTATTGTATCTACAGTTAACCCAAACTAGCCAAAACTGATTAAGGATAACAAAAGAAGGAACAGAAGTCTCACATATTTGAAGGTCTGAAACACATGAGTAGCTAGAAATATCACAAAGCTAAATGAATTCTCAGGGTCTAGTACCTACAGAATAAGAAACTCAGCTCAGGAATCTAAATGGAGGAGTGCATAGTGCTGACCTATAGGGTTTATTTATGCAGATTAAAGGAACACAGTCTTGTGTCTGGGATATTATATCTTTATTTGCTTGAAGAAGTTAATCCTTTCACATCTGAGATTCTCTTTTATTTGCCAAGAGTCATTTTGAAAACTTTTAAACCAGTTTTTATCCTCATTGAAAGTTTGATGTCATGTATTTTAGTGATTATAAAAACAACTAAAAATCACTAAAATGTTACATAAGATTTTTATGTTAAATTAGAATAAAATGTTGGAAAAATAATTAATGAACTGTAAGATACAGAAGATGGTTTGCTTTGTGTGGAAAATAAATCAGTAGCTTTGTTTTACAATAATCTTCTATTATATATATATATATATATATAAATGTGGCTAGTAAAATTATTTGTTTAGTTATTAAAGAGTAAAAGACTATCTTCAAAGATTCAGCGCTTTCAAGTTAATAATATATCATGGCCAACTTTTGTGTCACAATACTAATGGCTTAGAATAGTTAATAATGTATTAAATAAATAGAAGATAAATTCAAATGCTTGTTATAGATATAGATTTCTCTAATGTCTGCAACACTAATAGAAATAGTTTCTCTGAATAAAAATAAAACATCCTAAATAGTTATACCTATTTAAATATAATACCATGCTTATGCCTTTGTAGAAATAATACATTTTTAAAGGAATGAGATTTGTAAAACTTAGATGACATTTAAACTTATGCATATATGTAGAGAGAGAATGTAAGTTTAATTTTAATTTCTAGACGTTTACTATTTAAGTCACTTAAAAGCATAAAAGAACATTTATAGTCTGAGAAAAATGAGTTTGAAATCTTACATCTGTCTCTAATATCATACCTGACTGCAAATAATTGAACAAAATGTATGCTCTTTTTCGGTGCCAATGCTTCTTTTTTGTTTGTTTACTTAAAACAATTACTCTCACAGATATTTTAAAAAGAAGCTTTGGTGTCTAGTTCATTAATAGTTTTATTAATTCAGCTAGTCATCAGGTGCAATTCATCAACTGCACAGTCTTTTGTGTTCTATTTTTGCTAAATGCTTCTTCTCTGGAATTTAAATTATAAAGAAAAAGTGGCTGACTACTCTGAATTTCTCAATTTATTCATGTTCAATGAAAAGCTATTCATCAGTGTAAACTCTGCTGTGAGTTCAAATCAAATTTAAACCACTTGGGAGTAAGCAAAATTGCTCTTCTTCCCTAGCATTTGGGAAAAGATAAAAATAACACATTTTCAAGAAACTCAGGATGCTAATACATTTAACTGAAATAAAAAAGAGATGACAAAGCATCAGGCATTTTCACTATATCAGATGCTTTGTCCATTCATTACTTGCTTCTGAAATATCTTAGTAGTTCTATTTTAATCATATAATACTGACTTCTTTTACACCTAGTTGGTATGAAATAATCAGTTATGATCAGTACACCAAAATATGCATAAAATGTATAAGATTATTACTGTACTTTATTTAAAAATAGTTTATTTACTTATTTTTAGAGAGGGGAAGGGAGGGAGAAAGAGAGGGAGAGAAATATCGATGTGAGAGAGAAACGTCAATCAGTTGCCTGTACCCAGGGACCTGGCCCACAACCCAGGCCTATGCCCTGACTTGGGATCAAACCAGCAACCTTTCCATTCACAGGCTGGAGCTCAATCCACAGAGACACATCAACCAGGGCTTAGTATACTTTCTTTTAAAGTGCTTGTTATATAAGTGAAATTAGGGTTTAAAACAAATTATTCATATTTAGAAATTTTACTAAGCATTCAAATCCAACAGACCTATAAATATAAAGAGCAGTATTTATCTTTCTGAATATCATAAGCTCTTAGACTCATAAAATTAGACTTTTTTCATAACAAACATATGACTAGCAGTAGCCTACAAAGCAGGGTGAAGGCTGATGTGAATTTAAGGGAGGATCTCAGAGACAGCTCTTTAGAGATTCTTCTCTACTAATAAAGGAACTAAACTTTACCTACAGGGGTAGGAAAATGGAAGTTTACAGTTGAGAGTGCAGAAAACACAGAGTTTAATAGAGCTATTGCAACAATCATAACTTGCATATCTCTTTTCCATACAAACAACTGTAAACCTGCTTTTGCCCACCCCTATATTTTTGAAAATCATGGCAATATAAACTTGTACTTGGAGCTGGAGGCTTTGGGGTCTCGGCATACTTGCATAAATAAATTATCAATCAATTAAGAAACAAGGGAACATATTGAAATGATAAAGTAAATAATCCCTTTTATTGATTCTTCTAGAGTACTCAAGGATATTTGGATTTGGACTGTAAAATCTTACATATCTGTGACATATCACAGATGATCCTGGATTGCTCAACATCCCAAACCAACACACATTTCACCTACAGAGGAAATAATGATGGATGCACAAGTGCATACAGCGCTGCATGCCAAACAGCAGCACTCACCTCCAGTCACTATCTTTGTTAAACAGTAAAATCTGAAAAACTTGAATACTTTATGTCAGTACCTTTTATTTCTTCACATAATGGAGCAAAGTGTGAATTCAAATTTATTGTTACTAGTGATCAAAAGTAGAGGGATTTTAAAAATAAAAGGTTTAAAATAAGGATTAAATCTTCAGACATGCTGGAAGTAGCAAATCTTTCATTTCAACCGGAACCACAGGTGGACTATGTGGTCTTTTACGAAGGGAAACAATATTTAAGGATATAGAAAATGGTTAGAAATATTGTTAGAGATACTGCCTACAAAGTGAGATCCAATAAAGACTTTTATTGTATGTGTAGCTATTAGGGAGCAGACTCTCCTTTGTGAATTGTAATTTTTAGGAAAGTATTGTGCATATAGTATGGGATATCTTTTAGTTAAAAGTAGATGTACTGAGCTGTTTTAAAAAATTATTTATAAAGTGTTCCATTTAATTCTCCTAGGCCTACTTCAAAGACCTCCGAGGCTATTATTTTTGCTTCAGGGGCAGCTATGTAAAGTCCAAACTCACTTTCTCTAAAGGTAATTGTAAGAGTTGTGCTGTGAAAGTGATTGAGAAGACCAAGATGCGCATCGAACTACCACCCTGCGAGGAGCCTGCAGGGGGCGCACTGTGACTTGAGCATTAATCTGTTCTTGCCAGGCAGAGCTCAGGGTAGCTCAGTGGCTATTCTCCCTGGAAGTGACAGTGGAGAGCTAATGGAGAAAGTTCAAGTTTTATCTTGAAATTATGTTTTAAAAGAATTTATAGAACACCTTGAAGTTCAAAGAAATATTTGTGTTAAGATGGTTGTTTTCTAAATATTACAAAATATATAAGTATTGCATTCGATAAAATAAATTGAAAACCTTATACAGTGATGAAATCAAAGCTATATTTTATAATTATACTTTTACTTAATAATTTAATCCACATTGTGATATTTACTGAATCATAAAGTTTATTTATAAGATCATCAGATTTAAAAGACCTTTTATTTCTAATTTGTTGTTTCTGAAAATCCAATGTTCATTATAGAAGGGGGCACTGTTTAAAAACTAAGTGTAATGAGCTTCACTATTATCTGCAGCCAGAATGCTGTTTTCATGGCCGCTGTGTGCCTGGAGTCAGCCATGTCCTTTATGACACCTTGCCGCTGCATGGGCTCTTATTCCTAACGTGTGCCTTTAAAACCTCTATAGAGATCAACAGAAAAATCACAAGAACAGCATCTTTTGTGTTTCTCTTTCTCTGAAAATACTAAAGCAGCAGTGTGTCTTCACATATTTAAAAAAGAAAGAAAGAAAAAAAAGTTTTATTCTTTCATTTTCTAATATAAAGTTTTTACCCAAAAGGGTATTTATTAAAAGAAAACAGGTCTGTCACTCACTAATTCAATGACTAACTACATTGCTTTAAAACTTACTTTTTCTATATGTATAGGATAGAATAAAACAGAATAGAATTTTAAGCTTTTCAATAAAAAGAAAAATAATCTCTTTCTATATATATACACATATATATGTATATAAATATCTCTATGTGTATGTATGCATATATACACACACATATATCTACATACACACAGATGAGGTCTGTTGGGGAAAAGTCTAATTATTGTTAATATAATGATAGTGGTTTGTGTGACATCAATGTAATCTGGCAGCCAAGGACAGTGGACTGGAATGCACATGCATGAACAATGACGACTTCACTGTACTAGTCAGTGGGGACAGTAGATGTGAGTGAGTATGTGTACTGTGTGGCCATCGCATTCAAAATGACTAAGTACGATGATGAATCTGCCTCAAATTTTGCATTAAGCTTGAACATTCCTTCGCAGATCATTCAGATGATTCAGGAGGCCGCAGCTATGGGCAGCTGACAATTGGCAGCTTCATCATGACGACATGCCTACTCATGCATCATATCTCTTGCAGAGTTTTTTTGAGAAACATCCAATCACCCAGGTGACTCAGCTCTCTACAGCCCAGATTTGGCACTCCATGACTTCTGACTTTTCCCAAAACTGAAATCACCTTTGAACGGGAAGATATTTCAAACCATTGATGAGATTCAGGAAAGTACAATGGAGCAGCTGATGGCTATTGGGAGACCTGCATGAGGTCCCAAGATGCCTGCTTTGAAGGGGACCTGAGGCATCGCTGTCCTATGTACAATGTTTCCTGTATCTTGTATCTCCTTCAATAAATGTCTCTATTGTTCATATTACATGGCTGGGTACCTTCTGGGAAGACCTTGTATATCCCACCTGCCTAGCAATTAAGTCTTAAAAAGCTTAGCTTATCTAGACTTATGGGAAGGAAAATAAGAAAATAGAGTAACTACAGTTTAATTCTTGGTTTATTCCCTTGTAAGTTTTACAATTTCTAATAGACTGAACAAAGTAAGCCTACTTGTCAAGAGTTTATTTGCAGAAGAACAATTGCAACTTATGAGAAAAAAAAATTAATCCCCAAAGTAGTAGGAAACAGGTTTTGTTCAAATATACAGATAGTCTCAGAATGGGGGAAGATTCTGAAAATAGCAGTTACTATCTTTGACCCCTATACTCCCACCAATCTATGAATTCATGTCTGAGTTTAATAGAGTAAAACCAATGAATACAAATGAAAGAGCAGAAATATTTATTTCAATGGCAGAAGACTGAGGTGGTTGAGCCTTTCACAAATAACCATTATAAACTAGATGCAATGTTTTACAGCAACTGAACTATTTAAAGATACGGGTTGCTTTCTGGCCTAAGGATTCTCTCTGACCTTCATGGCTACAGCCGTGGAAAATACCAGAAAAACTCCAGAGCTTTGCTGGTAAAACTTGCCACACACTCCTTAGATTTCAGGCTAGAAATATCCAAAATATGTTATTTATACAGTTTTCATCCAAAAATTAGTAGCCGTGCAAAAAATCAGGAAGTAAGACCTATGTACAGAATAAGCAAAAGAAAGTGGTTCCAAAAGGATCCAGCTATTGGATTAGCTGCCAAAGATTTCAAAGCAGCTATAATAAATGCATTTAAATAAATAAACCTCAAGGAAAAAACCCAAACATTCAAATACATGGAGGCTAAAAACCATGTTATTAAATGATGAATGGGTTAACAATGGGATCAAAGAAAAAATCAGAAAGTACTGAGAAAAAATGAAAATGAACACACAACAACCCAAAACCTATGGGACACAGTGAATGCAGTCCTGAACAGGAAATTCATAGCATCACAGGCCTACCTAAAGAAGGTAGAATAATCTCAAATAAACAACTTAACCCTACACCAAAAAGAACTAAGAAAACAACAGCAAACAAAGAACAAAGCAAGTAGAAGGAAGGAAATGATCAAGATCAGAGCAGAAATAAATGACAGAGTCTAAAAAAATAATAATTCAAAGGATCAATGAATTGAGGAGCTGATTCTTTGAAAAGATAAACAAAACTGACAAAACTTTAACCAGACTCAGCAAGAAAAAAAAAAAAAAAGAGAAAGGGGATGAAAATAAATACAATCAGAAAAGAAAGGGAAGAACTAACAGCTGATACCACAGCAATGCAAAGGATCATAAGTAATTACTATAAACAACTATATTCCAAGAAGTTGGACAAATTAGGTGAAATGGATAAATTTCTAGAAACATACGATCTTCTAAAACTGAATCAGGAAGAAGAAAACCTTAATAGACTGATAACAACTAGTGAAATTGAAGCAGTAATTAAAACAAACAAACAAACAAACAAACAAACAAAAAACCTCACTGGAACACAAATGCCCTGGACCAGATGGCTTCACAGGCAAATTTTACCAATCATTTAAAGAAGAACTAACATACATCCTTCTCAAACTATCCCCAAAAACCCAAGAAGGAAAAATTCCAAAGTCCTTTTATGAGGCCACTGGTATCCTAATTCTAAAACCAGGCAAAGACACAACAAAGAAAGAAAATTACAGGCCAATATCTCTATGAACATAGGTGCTAAAATCCTCAACAAAATATTAGCAAACCAGATCCAGCAATACATCAAATAGATCGCATACCATGATCAAGTGGGATTTATTCCAGGGATGCAAGGATGGTACAATATCTTCAAATCAATAAATGTGATATATCACATAAGCAAAATGAAATAGCAAAATCACATGATCAGATCAATAGATGCAGGAGGAAAAGCATTTGATGAAATCCAGCATCCATTTATGATAAAAAACACTCAGCAAAGTGGAAGTAGAGGGAGCATATCTCAACATAATGAAGGCCATATATGAAAAACCTATTGCCAACATCATACTCAATAGGCAAAAACTAAAAGTGTTTCCCTTAAGATCAGGAAAAAGGAAGGGGTATCTGCTTCCATCACTCTTATTCAACATAGTGTTAGAAGTCCTAGCCACAGTGATCACAAAAAATAATAAATAAAAAGCATATAAATTGGAAAGGAGAAAGTAAAGCTGTCACTATGTGTTTGTAGACAACGTAATATTGTATGTAGAAAATGCAGTAGTCTCCACAAAAAAATTACTCAACCTAGTAAATTAATTAGGCAAAGTAGCAGAAAAGAATGTCAATATTCAGAAATCAATGACATTTTATAAACTTGCAATAGATTATCAGATAGAGAAAATAAGAAATCAATCATGTTTACTATTGGTAAAACAAAGAAAATAAAGTACCTAGGAATAAATTTAACTAAGGAGGTAAAAGACCTGTACTTAAAAAACTTTAGGACACTGAGAAAAGAAATGGAAGAAGATACAAATAAGTGGAAGCATATAACATGTTTGTATATTGAAAAAATTAACATTAAAATGTCCATACCACCCAAAGCAATCTATAGGGTCAATGCAATTCCTTTCAAGATACCAATGCCGTATTTCATAGAACTAGAACAAATATTACAAAAAAATGTTATAGAACCAAAAAGACCCCGAATGCCCTCAACAATCTTGAGAAAGAAAAACAAAGTTGGAGGGATCATAATACCTGATAAGAACTATACTACAAGGTCACTGTAATCAAAACAATCTGGTATTGGCATAAGAACTGACACATAGGTCAATGGAAGAAAACAGAGAGTCTAGAAAGAAACCCACATCTGTATGGTCAATTAATATTTGACAAAGCAGGCAAGAGCATAAAATGGAATAAAGACAGTCTCTGCAACAAATGCTGGGAAAACTGGACTGGTACATGCAAAAAAATGAAACTACAATTCCACCATATACTATACACCAGAATAAACTCAAAAGGATAAAACACTTAAATATAAGTCAGACAGTAAAATTTCAGATACCTACCATAGCAGTATTTTTACAACATATCTCCTAGGGAAAGGGAAGTAAAGGAAAAAATAACCAAATGCTACTATGTCAAATTAAAAAGCTTGCCGAAGAGCTAAAGAAACCATCATCAAAATGAAAAAGGAACCGACTGTGTGAGAGAACATATTTGCCAATGAAACATTAGGCAAAGGTTTAATCTCCAAAGTATATAAAGGGCTTATATGACTCAACACCAGGAAGACAAACGATCTAATTAAAAATCGGCAAAGGACCTGAGTAAACACTTCTCCAAGGAGGACATACAGATGGCCCATAGACATATGAAAACATGCTCAACATCACTAGCCATCAGATAGATGCAAATTATAACCACAAAGATATATCACCTCACACCTGGCAAAATAGTTAACATTAATAAATCAACAAACAACAAATGCTGGTGAGGATGTGGAGAAAAGGGGACCCTAGTTGGTGGGAATGCAGACTGGTATAGCCATTATGGAAAGCAGTATGGGGTTTCCTCAAAAAAAACTAAAAATGGAACTGCCTTTCAAACCAGTGATTCCACTGCTGGGAATATATCCTAAGAATACTGAAACAGCAATTCAAAAGAATGTACACATCCCCATGTTCATGGCAGCTCCATTTACAATAGCCAAGATTTGGAAATATCCTAAATGCCCATCAGTAAATGAGTGGGGAAAAAGCTGTGGTATGCCTACACAAAGGAATTCTATGCAGCAAAAAGAAGGAAGGGATTTCTACCTTTTGTGACAGCATGGATGGAATTAGAGACTATTATGCTAAGTTAAATAAGCCAGTCAGTGAAAGACAAATACAATATGATTTCACTTATAAGAGGAATCTAATGAAAAAAATAAACTAATGAGCAAAATAAAACCAAAGGCATGGAATCATGGAACAGACTGACAGCTGTAAGAGGGGAGGGGGGAGGCAGGGACTGATGAAAGAAGGTGAAGAGATTAGTCAAAGAACATCTTTGAAGGACCCACGGACACAATCAACGGTGTGGGGATTGACTATGGAAGTGGGGGGCGAGCTGGGTGGAAGTCAAAGGGGGAAAATTTGAGACAACTGTAATAGCATAAACAATAGAATATTTAATGAAAGAAGGAGAGGAAGGAAGGAAAGAAAGAGAGAGAGAAAGAAAGAGAGGGAGGAATTATGAAAGGACTAGAGTGAAATATGTTACAATATGACACTCTTCTATCACAAAATACTAGGGAGAAATTCTTCAAATTTGGCGTGCAACACAGAATTCAGGTGAGACTTCCAGAGAATGACTGGGAAATCTTGCAGCATCAAATGTGTCAATGCATTTATTCCAAACAGGCAGCAGTGGTCAGAGTCCTATCCTTATAAGAATTTATTTTAAATTCCAAAAATTAGTTTGGAAACTATTTCAACAATTGAGTGGTAAACATATTTTTATATTGGACATCAAATATCTATATGGTGGTTATTTAAGGTGTGAAAGTCTAAATGTTGACATAATGAAAATGTTATTTAGTTCTAGTGGCAGATATTTATTTAAAATAGTAGTATAAATAATCATCTGGCTGTAGGTAGACTGTCAATCCTTAAATCTCACTTCAAGGACAAGTCAAATCTCTTGCAGTCTAAGTGTTCATATATACCACTTAATTTTCAGGGATCCTCTAAGAATAAGATAGTGCTTTAGTCTTTTTAAAGACCTTAAAATTAAAGTATCACTATTATGTCATTAATAATTGAATTTTATATAGTATACAAATAAATGGTCAAAAATCTTACTTATTAGATTAACTTAATGTGGTCTTTTTACTTGAATCACTTCTGCCACCATCCATAATTCTCAAAGTCACCAAATCATGCTCTAGTGAGATGAGCCATACTAGTTCTAGATACCTTTGATAGGGCTGTTTAGCCTACACATAGCTGATATCTGTCATGTAGCCTTGTTTATTGCTGAACTGAATTAGAAATACAGGAACAAAAGTGGCTGTGGCAGAAGTTGGAGCCTTTTCTAAGAGAGGGTCTAATTGTAGAGATGGAATTGTGACACGGGGTAGATCGGGCCTGCCGACACCCGTGGTTGCCGTGACTCATGCGTGTACCGAGACACGCGGGGAAAGTAATACCAGGGCTACATGGCTGATTCCTCCCATTCCCAGGAAAAAGCCCCCTGGCTTGCCCAGCCAGGGTTTTTATCAGGGGCATTAGCAATTTACATAGGATTGATTATTCATGGGATTAAGCAGAACAGGTAGGATTACTCATAGCAAGGCATTGGGATGTTGATTCACATCTGGTGGCAGACAGGACCAGGTGAAAGCAATATTCAGAGATCAGCAAGCCAGAATTTTTTAAGATACACCTTTGCCAAATTCCTATTAGAGAATTCCCATCCCACAGACATGATCCACACTTGCTCACACAGGAGACACACGGAGCTGTGCTCAAAACGTGTAGATTCTCAGGACTGTGTGTTTACACACGTGTGGAAATCACTGCCACAGAATTGCATTCTGCTAACTCACTATTAATTCCTGGGACAGGCCTGCTAATGAAAGCTGGGCAGCCAGCATTTCCTGTTGAGTCCTCATGTCTGTGGGAGGTGAAGCAAAATGAACTTTACACAGC